>PVIJ01003999.1:0-124828 GCA_004024925.1 Scalopus aquaticus | reverse complement strand
CCAGAAGATGTGGTACATATACACAATGGAATACTATTCAGCATGGAAAGAAGATAAACACATGCAATTTGCAGCGACATGGATGGAATTAGAGGGAATCATACTCAGTGAAATAAGCCAGAAAGAAAAAGAAAAATATCGAATGGTTTCACTTATAACAGGACTATAGGGAGGCCGGGTGGGAGAGAGACACTCAGCGATGGGGGAGGGGGAGGGGGGAGGGGAGGATAAGGGCACAAAATGGAAGAGAGGAGAATACAGGGGACCATGGAGATGGATCACGGGTGAATTGGTGGTGGGCTGCCCAAGGGGAATACAAAATGTAAAAGACATAAATAACAATTTAAAAAGAAAAAAAGAAAAGAAATTGCTTGACCAAATCCTTTAAGTATTTTGATTACATGAAGTTGTATTTTTTTAAGTGGACAAACTAAGGATACTGTTTATAAGTAAACATACAAATAAAGTTATTTATTTAATTAAAAGAAAAAAAGAAATTGTTTGGCTGAAGAGAAAGTGAAGTGCTAACAGTGACTATTAGGTGTTGGAATTGGGGGTTTTCCCCCTACATTCTAAAGAGCCTCCAAAATGCCTACCGTACCGATAATGATAAAAGATTTTTAAAGGTGACACTGGACGCAAAAATGTTTGGCAAGTCTGAGCCCTCCACACGCCCCACGCACTGGCTCTTGACCTGTGCAGAAGCTGCAGAGCCTGAGCCCACAATGCATCTTTACCTCCAGTCGAGTCAACATTGGTCACAAAGATTTTCTCCACCTCATCCAGGTCTAGCTCTGTAAACAGCTGAGGCTCTTGGAGTTTGCGTATCTGGTTCTGAGTTAAGTTGGTGTTGGATGGCGTCAGGGAGCTAAGACCTTCCGTGTTCTTAAATCTGCCCGGGATGGATAGCTGGAACAAATATGACGACAAGAACCAGGGACTGAGAGGGTTAATTTTCTGGATTGAGACATTTTCATGTACATCTTATTTAAAGGAAGCATTGGGGGAGGATAGGATGTGTATTGTCATGGTGTACTACAAACGATGCAGACAAGTAAGTCTTAAACACTTGCAGACCTAGAAGACCAAGATCTAGATTGCTTCTCCTAACTTTGAGTAACTATTGTCCTACTTTGAGAGCTGTCACAACTGAGACTCAGTGAGGTAAACATAGTCAAGATCCCACCTTACACATAACAGGACATGACATTGTTTCAAATCTTCAGTGGTCTGAAATGAAGACCCCAAGCAATCCTGTTCCAGCTTCCGCAGCCAATCAGATCCGGTCCCAAGCAGCCCAGATGTCCCACCTGGGTGGGACCAGCTCCCCTGCACACATCGGTCATGCAGAACCCCTGAGGGGCTCTCAGCTCCCTCCTCCTACTCACTCTCCAGATTCCCCAAGTAGCCTCCCACCCTTGCAGTCCTCAGCCAGGCTGCCTCCCCAAAGTTCCAGCATGTGACTCATCTTGACACTTACACAAGGTTTCAGATCACCAAGGGCTCAGGTCAGCAGGCTAACATCCCAAAACAGACTCAGGTGTGGGCTATGGGGTAACCACTGAGTGTTTACATGCTGAGACCTTTGGGCCTTGGGCCATCAAAAAACTGGTTCAAAATCCCAAATGACAAGGTGGAAAAAAGTTTAAGTTGTGGGCCTCCCCGGTGGCGCAGTGGTTAGGCGCTGCGCTGTGGAGCTGTCGGCAGCAGCGACGCGAGTTCGACGCCCAGCCCGGGAGAATCCCACATGGTGCGGCAGACCTCTCCTGCCTCACCCGCTGCTCCCCTCAGCAGTGTACTTCTGATCTGCCTGTTCTGCTCCCCGCTCTGTCTCTGGTGAACCCTCTGGCCACCCCACGTCTCTGGCCTGAGCCCCAGCTTGTATGTATAAATAAAAAATAAATCTTTAAAAAAAAAAAAAAGTTTAAGTTGTGTACAAGACAAAAGAATCTTGAAATTGCTAACATGTCAAAAGAGAATTCAGGTCTCAAACTGAGAACATCTTTTATAAATGTATTCTTGACTTTTACCAACTTCAAGCATAAGGCAACAGGCTGCTCTTTGACATGTAAAATATCCCTAAATAAAGAAAAATTAAACTTAAGCACCCAGTATGTAAAAATCACTATGAATTAAATATTAGTCCCTTTTCACTAAAAAAAGCCTTACTTTAGACTTACCACTTAAAAAACATGAAGCTGTGACAAAAATAACTCTAGCAGAAATACATGGGCGGGGAGAATCGATTAAGAAAGGAAAGTTGACGGGGCCTCCCTGGTGGCGCAACGAGTTAGCACAGCGCTGTGGAGCAGTCAGCAGCTCGGTGCGAGTTCGATGCCCAGCCGGGGAGAATCCTCTCCTACCTCACCCACTGCTCCCCTCAGCAGTGTATTTCAGTCGATCTGCCTGTTCTGCTCCCCACTCTGTCTCTGGTGAATCCTCTCACCGCCTCACACCTCTGGCCTGCACCCCAGCTTGTATGCAAAAATAATATAAATCTTTAAAAAAAATAAAAGGAAGGATGGTCACAATATTGGCATTGCTGAATACAAATGTTGACTACAGGGGATTCTTTTTTTTAAATACAACTTACCTATTTTGTGTGATTTTTTTTCAACTTTCCACAATAAAAAATTCCAAAAAAGGAACTTTAAGGAGTTTAAAACTATTAGATGTCTTCTCTGAGGCTTTAAATTAACAGGTTTGGGTTCTGTATCACTTTGTAATGTTTTTGAACTCTTCTCCAATTTATTTATACAATCAAATCCATTCCTTGTGCACCTATATGCTTTTTTTTTTACATTCAACATAAACATTTAGCTTATACAAAAGTTCCTATTGCTATAGGCTGTAAAATGTACTTATTATTAAATATCTTATAAATATTTGAAATTCTTGATCACTTAATTTTGCAAATGAAATTATCTAAAAACTAATTTGGAAAATAATTACATGATTCGTTACATTATTTTTCACTGTCCAAAGAAAAAGTCAGCCCCGCTTCTCTTTGTTTTGTAGAAAAACAAACAACAGACAAAGTGGATAAGGACTATTTAGTGTCCACTTCTTACCCCACCAATGGGCAAGCATGCCCATCCTTCTTCATTCATCCAGGCTCCACCCACACTTGTGGAGCAGCAGGCACAGCGGACACGAGACAGCGAAGAGCGGAAATTTGTCTTCATGGAGGCCAACGGCTGCTTGCCAACCACACACACTCCTGAATTAGAAATCTCAGCACCCTCTTTGGCTCTCCCCTCTCCCTATGTGTACTTACCACCCCTCTTAAGGAATCTTACTATACTCCAACTCTTCCATCTAAACTCTCCTGTCATACACCCCTGCCCCACCCAGACCCTGGCCTTTGCTGGGGCAAGTACGATGGCACACACACCCCGAACTAGGACCAAAGTCTGGCCTCCCTTCTGATCCCTCCCCCAACACAGCCCCAGTCATCTTCCTGGTAGGCAAATCTGATGGTGACCCCACCCCACCCCACCCCCACCCCCGCCCAGCTCTTGCACTGTCCAGGCTGTGCCCTCACCAAGTTCCGAGCATGGCAATCCCACGCCCTTCATCATGCAGCCCCAACCTGGCTTCCCACGTGCACACGTTGGGCCCAGCACACCAACTGCCCTCCAGCCCCAAACACAGTGAGCACTCGACCCTCACTCACACTGTCCCCACCGTGCCACACAGGACCCAGCCCCACGCGTGGACTCCCACCCATATTCAAAGTCTGCCTCACACAGCAGCTCCTTCGAGTTTCCCGAACTTTCAGGAGAGAATCATCACCTCTGCGCTCTGAACTCTGTTCACAGCTGCCATGCGTGGCACAGGACCTCGTGTGACTATCCATGGAAACAGCAGGTGTCAGGAGCACCGCATTAGAATTCTGCCAGGCTCCCTACTCACAGGCTAATGTACATTGGGCCTGTGCCATCCCTTCTCAAGCCACGTTTCCCCATCTGCAAGACAGCTCCATCCCACCCACCCTGCTGAGTTGTGCTGAACCTAAACGACACCTCAACTCATGAAGCCCCGGCAAACTGTAGCTTCACATTAAGAGTGTCCTAGGGAGCTCTTTGAAAGCAAGGACATATTTATCTTCATTTAATTTATACTAATTATCTCTATGTTCCCCAACCCCAAGCACAAAATACATACATAATAATTATCTGGCCAGATAAAAATGTGTACTGCCCATCCCAGCATTATCTCAACTTGGCTGGACAAAATTTAGTCCTTGCAGAGACTGCGAATGGGTAGCCTGATCTGTTGCTTTTGACCCATGTGGTGCTTTCAAAGGAAAAAGCAGCCGCTGCAGCACACGGTGAAGGCATCACACGGCTTTACCGACATCTGAGCTGGCAACCCCTGAGACTGGTAACGACAGACGTCTATGTTGATGAGTGGTGCTTGGGGTGGTGCAAGAATGTCCCTCCCTTTATCGACTGATGGGTTTCTTACCTTTTCATGTTGAGTGCTTTCTCTTAAATCATGGGGAGACACTGGCTTTAGCCTAGAATAGAGAATCATAGTAGCTTTAACTCCAGTCTTTCTAAGGACCATGTGTGGGACCCACCTACCCAGGTCAGAGGGGGTGGAAAAGAAGTCCCTCCGTGGACACCCCCACCCTGGCTCCGCACACATGCCGAGCATCCCTTTGCCACAGGGGCTTCTCCAGTAGGGAGTTTTTCCCAGGTTTAGGTCTCTGGGCCTTCCCCCGACGGGAAGGAGTTGCCCTACTGAAGTTACTGTACTCCTGGGTGAAGGGCAAAGGCTTTCAAGAAGGGGCCACAATTTCACAGGATTAGAAGGGGCTTAGAGGCCAGCAGTGGTCCAACTACAATGCACAGGTTCAGCCCAGGTGTGGGCATGTGCCCAGAAAGTTAAACTTGTGTTCAGGAAGTGGGGCAGGGTGGGTCTTTTCATTTCAAACCCCCAACCTGCCCTTGCCCAACACCTGCCCTTGGATGCCTCTGGAGACAGGTCTTCTGACAGAAGCCTCCTCACAGGGCTGGGGGTGTGAGGGAGTCAGTCATGGAGCTCTGCTCTGAGCACGTAAAGGGCCTCTTTCCACTGGGTCGCTGCACCTCCACTGAGATGGAAGAGGGTGTTGTCAGGATTGCTGGGAGCACAGATCCAACTCACCAATGAGTCCCTTCAGTAAGAATCAAGAGGGCACTCTAGGTGGCAGAGGAAAGGGCAGGGAAAGGGCAAGCCCACACATGCACAGGGAACAGAGGGAATGAGCCAGCTTGGTTTGACAAAGGGCCCCAAGAGGTAAGGAAGGGGAAAGAAATAGTGAGAAGAAAAATAAGAAGAATGAAGAATCAAAAATCTCACCACGGGTTCTGAACAGGATAAAGGACAATTGTGAAAATTCATCAGCATAAGATGGAGGGCGAGCAAAGGCTGGCCAGCCATGTCCTGACCCAACCGTATCTTGGCTACAGCTCAGAAGTGAGAACCAAAGAAGAACAAAGAGCCAAAGGAAAGATTTGGAAGTTAAGAACCAGGGTAACTGAGGGTAACACCAGAAACATTTCCAGAAAAGAGCAAGGAGGAAAAGTGACTTTATGCATGTGATCCTGGGCTGTCTGACGAGAAATGAAAAACAAATACTTGGGAATATGGGACTCTCACTTGAGGAGTAGCTACACGAAGAGGCTAGAAAAAGGAGGAACACACAAAGACAGGGTGAGCCAGCAAGGAGGATGGGTGCTCCAGAGTGGGTCAAGATGATAATGACCATGGAACATGACAACTAACGGTCACCAGTGAAAACAAACTATAGAAGCACATTTACAAGTCAGTGTCTGTTAAGAATGTGTGTATGTTGCCACTTACATAGAAAGAGACTCCAGATTAAATGGGAGTTACCTCCAGCTGGTGATATTATGGAGGATTTTTATAATCTAAATATTGCACTTCTTTTCAGTTCAAAAAGGCTCATGGCAGTCTTTAAGAAGTATTTCAGTGGATAGTAAAGTGATGGGGAACGATTTCTATTGCTCATCTGTGAAAGACCCTTGTACAAGAGTGGTCAAGTGGGGGCTTATGGGTGGTGGCATGTGGACCCACCTCACACATCCGGGATGCACCTCCCCCTCACCTCCATTGTCCCACTGCCACCTCAGACCCAGGAAAGGCTGCTCTCAAAAAACGATGCCCTGGGAAATGGAACCACCCTGCAGCCAAGTTCAAAGTGATTTGGGTAGAAAACTCCAGGACTCGGATGCTGGGGAGCAGAGAGGGGAGTGCTCTGGGTCGCCATGTCCTCTTAGACGCTTGGATTCCTCACCTGGTAAAGAGGGACACAGCCAGATGAGGGACAGAGTAGGACACCCTAAAGCTCAGGGCTCAAGTCAGGGGCCCTTCCTGCTTGGCTCTAAGAGGGGGTACTATACTTTAAGAACAAAATCATGAGTGCTGAGAAAATTATGGAAGGTCACACCCATTGATATGGGTTATTAGGATATTGGGACCATTATGAAAAAAATGGGGGTACAGATTGTCTGCACTAACCAAAGGCATGTGTATCACCACATTTCTATAAAGTAGGCAAGTATGGGCATGTTTAAGAAAGTAAGTTTTGCTTTGCTTTAAAGTCTTCACTACTAAGAAATTAGCATCACCGGCGAGGACGCACACTCATGGTACACCTCACTCATGACCCATCACACAGGTGGTACTGCCCACCAGCATGCACAACCTAATGGAATCATGGGAACCAGAACACCCCAAACTGCAGGACAGATTAAAGGCGGTTAAAGAGAGCCAACAATTAAAGGCGACACATGATCCGAATTGGATGGCGGAGGAACTCTAAGGGTATTTTGGGACCACTGAAGAAACTGAATAGACGCTACATTCTTAAAGTAATTTCCTGCTTTTGATAATTGTACTGTGGTTATGAGAATGACCTTGTTCTTAGGAAATACACACTTCATTATTTATGGGTAAAGGAGCATAATGCTTGTAATTTAGTCTCAAATGGTGCAACAAACACGTACATAGTAATAAAGCACATGTAGCAAAATACTCAATTAGTCAATTGGGCAAAGGGGAGTTCTTTATACTATTCTTACAACTATTTCCTATGTTTTTAACTATTTCATCAATACAAAGTTGGATGAGAAATGTTTTTAACAAGACAGAGGGACTCTGCATGTTCATGGACTGAGGCAAAGCAACAAGTGGGGAAAAAAATATTGGGGACACTGAAAATGACAGGAGGTGAGAGAAGCTGTCCCCCACTACTGGAAGATAAGAAAGAGGAAATTTAGGTATAGAATGAAATCTCTATTTAGACCTAGAGAACAGGTAAGGTCAGAATTAGAAAACAAGAACCCATATCCTTGGGGCGGGGATGGGGCAAAACAGGGGTGAGAGTTTGGGTCAACCATCAGAGAAGCACCTGTTAGGGATGGGAGGGGAATTACTGGTTTGCTACATTGGTTAGAAAGCCAAAGGCAGTTAGAGCTCTCCCGCGCAGTCTCTGATCACAGGCAAATGTATCGTAGAGCCCAAATACCCAATCTTTTAGAGACAAATTAACCCCCAAACCCTCACTCACCCTGACTCAGTGTGGGATCCCCGGCTAAACCTGCTGGCTAAACCTGACAGCCCTAGATTGGTTTTTGACTTCCAACTCGTTTCAGACATCTTGGTGGCCATCCCTGCATCCAAAGTAGCCCCTCTATGATGTCACCATGGCATTCCGAAGGCCTCCACTTTGCTGAGTGGCATGTTTAGAATCAGGAAAATGAGAGAATTCCATATGCAGAACCCAACAAAGTATTAACCCGTCCCACAAACTACAACCAGGCAGCCATTTTTCATCCAATTTGAGATACTCTTTTTATTGATGTTGAACTTACAGCAGTGACAGGAGCTACAGCACAGGCAGCCAGGACAAATATGAGCACAGAACCCCCAACAGGACAAGTATGGCAGAGTGCCCATCACTCAAGGAAATTGGAAAATGCGAGGGAGCCTTATGATAAAAAGCAAGGGTCACCAAAACCAAAAGGCCACTGGCTCCAAGTTGGGACATGAAAGGCACAGTCGCTCTCTAGCATGCCCTTTGTGTGAGCTCCATTTCTTTAAAAAGAAGCGGCTACAGAGCATTGTGTGAGGGCTGTGTGAAAGTGGGGGTCTTACAAGCCCAGACTTGAGAGCAGGCCTGGACTGGATGGACACTGGTCAATCTTGGTCCAAGAAACAATGCAGCCAGGATGAGTTAGTCAAAGGAAAATCTCCTTAGAGACAGATTTCAGATTTCAAAATACTCAGCTCAGCCACATTTCATGATGACCTATTCCCAAAAAGCTGGCCACCAAGCAAGATATTCCCTCCAAACCTGCACCACAAAGAGTACAACAACATACAGGAAAACTTCTGCTCCCATACCGTCACTGAGGGAGACAAAGGGTCTCACATTGTAGAAGGTTTGTAAAAGGAGTGGAGGAATGCACCAAAGGTGCAGGTAGCCTTTTAAGTGAGGGTTTTGTTAACCTGGGAATTATAAAGTAGAAAGGTTTCTTTCTTTTTTAAAGGCTCAACATTTAACTGTTTCCTACTGTTGTTATTTTGGGTTTCTTTTTGCTAAGTGTTTTCACTTTCCAATACAGTGTTATCATTTCTAATTACAACAATTCCTGCATTTATCAATAATCTACATGGGCTTAAAATATACTAATTTCTGTCACAATAAATACATATTTCTATCCCTGGGAAGAACATGAAAAAAGGGTGGAAATATTAAGATGCAATCCACTTTTTAAGGAAAAGTTCAGAAACCTCCTACCTAAAATGAGTGAAAATACGATGATCAATAATTCAAGTAAAAACACAAACAAACCAAATTAAAAAACCCAGAAGTTAGGGAAAGGGCAGTGAAAAGAAAAATCTCCTATATAAACCTGTGCAAAAATAATTCTGGAGAAAAAGCTCTAAGTCCTACTTTAAATGAGTTTAGGGATCATCACCTGTCCTAAGGAGACTGCCCTCGGAGAGGAAATGGGGTGCTGGGAGGAGTGGAGGCAAGTTGGGCAGAACAGACACATGACGTACCCCAGGAAAGGCACCTCCCCTCTCAGCAAAAAGGCCAATACTGTCCTCTCCAGCCTGGTCATTCTGGGTTGGAAAATGTCAAATTCATGCCCTTCTATATAATCTGTCAAACTTTTTAAGATGCAATTTGATAGCCAAGAAGAAAGGGTTTTTCTTTTTCAACACACTATATTGCAACTGGAGTGGACGCTGAAGGTTAGTGTCAAGGTCACACCTGTAGCTGAGGTCAACAATTTGACTCATATATACGACATTTGAAACAATGTTCTTCCTACCACACCATGCCAAAGAACTCCAACTTCAAATGCCAAAAATTTAAACAACTATGATTCAAGGAAAAGGCAGATTATCAGTCTTGTTCCATAGCTTCTTACCAATGTTCTTCCCCACCCAATCCCCAACCTAAGGGAAGAGAAGTATATCTTCAAGATTGGGGCAGGGAGGGAGAGAATAGGAATTAAGTCCAAAGAGAGCTAAAAATTCTTAGGCAATATCTTTAAATAATTTTTATTTCATTTAACATTCAATTGCTATTTCTTCTCTCTGCCTTAAAACTTAACAGGGAAGGAGGCATGCACACAGGAAAACTGGGATAACCTATAAAAACCTGTCAAAAACACAAATAGCTTATTTCATTCTCCCAAGCAGAGTTCAAAGTTTCAGAGTAAAAACAGTAATCACATATAGTTACACATGTTCAACTCTCACAGTATTTTGTAGAAAAACATCTAAAATATCAAAAAAAGGTGGTTTCAGGTTAGAAACCTTTAGAATTCTAAAATCCAGATGACCTCGAGGTATGCTAATTCTTAAAAAAAAAATCACTGAGCTACTCTAAAATACATCAACAGGCCCCGGTATGAAAAATGTAAGAACATGATAAAACAGTGAGAAGCAAACAAGAGAGGAAAGACATCTGAAGGTCGCTCAGGTTTAGGCAGGATAGACGGACAGACAGATCCTGGCACAGCAGTCTTGGACTGAAGAGGGGATGTGACATGGGGGTGAAGAGTCAGCAAAGCGCCCCCTGCTGCTGGCAGCCTGTGGGGGGAGTCATACACACGCTGAATCAGTTACTTCTCCTGTCAAAGCCTATTCTTTTAGCACCAAGCCTGAATAAAAATACAAAAGCTGTACACTTCACCATGTCATTTGTGAGAACTGTTTTCAAAAAGTCACATGCAAGAAGCAGCTGATTTGAGCAACACTGCTTTTCTCTGAACCAGAACTGTCCCTTCAGGCACCATCTGCCTGGACCGCTCATACAGACCTATGTAACTTTTTCTGGCCCAGAAAGGATCTTGGGGAAACCGTCCTCACTAATTTCTGAGCCAAAGAAATGTCGTGCTCTGCAGACTGGGGATACAGGGCCTGGAGAACCCTGGTCTGAACTCCTGCCCCTAACCTTCCGACCACAGCACTGTCTCATACATTCTGATCCAGATCAGGGGACGGCAGCCACCCCACCCCTTTATATAGTCAATCTGTCCACTTGTGCGCTTAACTTGAATGGCACCCACCGCCACCAGCCATCAAGGCTGAATCATAGAAACTGCTTTCTGTCCCCATCGGGAACCAGTAAGAGCCATAAAGTGATGAACTCAAACTCTTCTACCAGCACCCCCAAATTCACTGCCAAAACTGAAAGTTAAAGTAACCCATAATTCATCCCATTACTCCTCCTCCTACCTGCACCCACACTATCATCACCAGTGATTCCTATAGACTGCACAAAACACTCAAAGTAGAACAAGGGAGAAACTCAGTGACATTTTTAAGATATCTGACAGAATTCCACACTGCTGACAGATCATTTTTGCACTTCTAAATCTGTATTTTGACATCATTCACAAAATTCTAGGCTTTGGTGGCTAACCCAATTTGCTTTCAAACAATTGTAGGGTTAAAATTGTCTCTCTGCACCAGCAGAAACCTGTGAAGGCTATTTTCATTTTACATTTCAGAACCTCTGCACAAGTGCCTCAGTACACTTCAGAGCCTCAAGTACAAGTGAAATACAAGTTATTTACATTTCAGGTTTTTTAATATAAAATACGTGTGTGTGTGTGTGTGTGTGTGTGTGTGTGTGTGTGTGTGTGTTTGTGTGTGTGTCTGTGTCTGTGTCTATCTCAAAACTGGTCCCGGATTGAAGGACCTAGAAATGATTCTGAGGCTAGATCTGTTACCCAGAAAACCAAATTACTGAAGCTACCTGACTACCTCTGACAGGAAGCTACTGTGTGCCAAGGATTAGGGTAACATTAGTTTCCAATTCAGATTAAACCAAAAGGAAAACCGACCCTTTCCAGATTCCACCTGAATAACAATCTGCTTCAAACTATAGTCCACTTCAATCTCAGAGAACAGAATTCCTCCATGGGTGGTCTTTCAGTCCAGGCTCTCACATGTGGCCACGTGAAAACTATGAGGAAAAAGCAGCAAGTGTCAAAAATAACTATGATCTCATCTGGTTTTTCAATTTTTATGAGTAAAATGTGTGAATTCAAAAGTATGACATATTCCTAATTTTAAATCAACAGCAACAGTGCTAGGCCAATGAAATGCCTGGTGATGCATGAAAACTGACCACAGGCTCAAAGCAATTACGTCCAAGATCTCTGTTGACAGCAGTCAGATTTGGGGCACCCACACTCTAGTGAGCTAATCTGGCTAGGCTGATGGGGCTTAAAGTCGAGGTTTTATTTGTAGACTATGGTGACCTATGGTAAACATCACAAAAGGAGCACCTCATACCAAAGCTCAGAAAAGACCCTTAAAGAAGTATCTCTAGAACCACTTTGGTTATTAGCAGAACTGCTGTCTTTCCAACACCATGTTGTGTTCTAGAGTAAACCTTGAAGGGCATAAAATTTTTAAATCAGTGGCTGTGAATTAGTACATCATGAATTTTCATCACTTAAAAGAGAATGAAAGAATGTGTATTTTTCACTTGGGAAAAATTTGTATGGAAATCATCATTTTTTCTGAAAACAAAAAGGAGCTGGACACATCAATGCCACCTACCCAGAAAAGAAACATTAAAAGAACTTATTTTACAAAATATCCGAAGACTATCTAGGGTAAGGAACGCCCTCCTGAAGTCTCAAGATACAACAACCCTGTCCTAAGCTTTTCGACCCACAGAAAGAGTTCAGATGATCTGGAGAGCCCACTCAGGGATTCTAACAGTGTGGTTGTTTTTATCCATCAGCTCATCCTGATCCCAACAAACACCCAGTGACGGGGGGCTCTCAGCAAGGTCATCATCCCAGCTTTGCAGGTCAGAAAAAGAGTTCAATGAGCTCATGTCCCAAGGCAGAGGGACTTGCATGTACGCCAATCTGACGTTCCCCCAGCCACAATTGAGACTTGAGCTGGCAGGCACATCCGCAAGGCCAAAGCACAGGTCCAAGGACTCCACCAAACCCAGGACACCTGAGGGACACTATTTTCAGTCCCCTCCGAATCTCAGAAACTTCAGAAACATCGTATCATCCAAGCACCCAAGGTGATTCTGAGATTTAAGGATAACCCCAGAAGAGTGAATCTAAGAGTGAATCTAAATCCAAATTCAGTGAGAAAACCCATATGCTCATTTATCCTCCATGCAACAGAACTTGCCAAGCAAACCAAGCAGCTTGTTCGAGTTTACAGCACCAGTGACCTACCCTGAATTAGTCACATCAAAAGATTTTTTGCACCTCAGTCAAGAACTAGGTCAACGGACTCAGGTCAAGTACACTCAGCAGTAGCTATGCTCCTCCTAAGGTAACTTCACCCAACAGCATCCTCGCAAACTACACACATCTCCAGGTATCTTCACAGAGATTACCAACACATACGTGTCACATTTTTTCCGATGGTGAACAACACTGAAAGGAAGGTAGTTTACTTTTACAGGAAGTAATGTGGGTATAAGTCTAGTCAAAACCAGCATCAAGTTGGGTTTACAGAACACCTGTAGGTACTCAAAATCATACAGAAGACTCCTTTCTGCCCATTTAAATTTCATACTGAAAAAGGCAACAAGTCTCTGAAGGCATAGAATTTTAAAATGTAGGAAAAATGGTGACAAGTTCAGGTCATTTTATAGGTTAAGATTGTGTTCACTGCCTTTGAAATATATTTTCAAGAAAAAAAAGCCAAAAAAAGCATCCCCCATGGTGTCCACCAAATCCTTTCCTGTTATATTTCTCAGGTGGAGACAGCCTGAAAAGATTTCAGGGCAGCTAGGCCAAGGCTAGGACTTCTGAGCGGAAAGACCTCTCACAGAAATATGAGAAAGCAAAACTGCAGGAGGCTGAGAGATGTAATATAAAAAACTGAGAAAAAAGGAAGCAGGCTTAGAAACAAGCACATTAAGGAAAACAGTAAAAGATTTGAAAAGATTAGCCCTAATGTAAGAAAGAAGCACTTGAACCTAAAGCATATACCCAGGGCAAGACAAATTCCAGAAGACATGACACTCTTGAAATACAGAATTTTATTTAGAAACTGTTCAAAGTAGAAAAAAACCCTGTCACGAAAGACCAGGTGGAAAATGGGTTCCCAATAAAATGGAATTTTAGGGCAACAAAAGTCTAAAAGGCCACAAAAGAGAAATAGCACCACTGTTATTTGAACAATGGCTAGTTACTTGCATTTTTTTTTTTTTTGGCATTGTTAAATCACTGAATCTGGGTTTTCCTCTGAATTCCACACAAAGCATGCACTACACAACAATTTTATCATAAAATATCTGCTTTCTACACACATTTTAGGACAAGCTACCACCAGAAACAAATCAATACAAACACATCAGGGTCTGAACAATCTCAGTAGTGGGTGACACACATTTTGCAGAATTCTGCTGAACAGAGACTGAATAGGCTGTGGGCAAAGCAAATAAGGGAGAGTTAAGGAATGAAATATTTTAAATATTAATAATTAATTCGGACATGGTACTGTATTTTCTGAAAAAGAAAATTAACATTTAGTAACACGCTAATAAATTTTATCTCCACAGAGATTAGTGCACTGGCAAAGTATTCCGATAACAGTGGAGGGCTGTGGACAGCAGGTACCGAAAACACCCAGCCTTGCAGATTCCAAGCTATCGATGGCCTTCACTGATCACTCCCTTTGCCAGAGGTCCAGAAAGAACTTGCAGCATCATCGCCTGCCTGCTGAACAGCCACTCTAAGCAGCAAACTTTAAGGAGCCAAAGAGGAGTCCCCAGTGGGCACAGGGAGCAGAGGAGAAAAATATGTTAAATGTAAACTTAAAAGACAGTAAAATGGGACGCAACCCCCATTCAAATCCCAGAGATGTGGGCAAGTTCCCAAAAGTAATTTTTTAGTTCTAAAAACTGGATACATCTCATTTCTCAAAGAAACACGATACATAGAATTTCAGGGATAATTGGAAAAATCATCAGAAAAATGCTCAATGAAAATCAAGCTTTTCAACTCAAAATGTCTCAGGGCTGAACCACATCCTCATTCATCCAGGCAGGAAAGCCTCTTGCTTCTTAGCAGAGATGCAATTGGTCAAAAGACACCAAATGGCTTTACAGAGCAACTTTTTAAACCTTTCCTTTTAGGCCAATGTGTAGGTCTATGAGGATTCAGCAGCCCGGCAAGGCCTGTGAACAGCAGGTCCCAAAGTCCTTTGTTCCTCAGACACAATGTCAAACACATAGTCTCCTGTCACATTATATTTTATATTTTGAAATATGGAAGCATATTTTAAATACTCTTAAGGCATTTATTTATTACAATGTTCTCTGCCAAGATTTCACATTAGTTTAAAATTCAATTCAGTCTTTACATTTCTCTACTAAGGTCTTCACCTCAGCGTATTACACAGAAACACTTTCTCCAGCAATCAGTGTTACCAGCAGCCACTTGGTGAGCCCCGTGGTCAGCCTCTTTGTTCCCTAAATGAACCAACTAGATGTTAATACTGCTCTGCTACAAGGTAAAAGCTCCTAACTTGGAAAAGGAGTGAAACTTCTGCAAAGTGCACTTTAAGAAGAGGTACTTTTTGCTTATGAAAAGAAACCAGTGAGTCCTCTAAGAATAATAAAAGGGAGTATTTTACAGTTAAGCACATGATTTGGAGTGAAGAATTTCGATGTTGCTCTGCTGATCCAGGCTGTTAATACTCTTCTTGTTCCTCCTGTGGGCCCCCTTCATCTGGTATCACAAAGCCTTCCTAAAATGCAAAAATGAGAGGGAAATGCTATTAGAATAGTGAATGAATTAGTTTCTATCCTGGGTCCACTTCCCCATACTTAAAGCCTCTTTTCGTTGACAGTTCTTCCTCTACCACACACTTGGCATTTAATAGTACAAAGCCAAGTGAGCAACATTTTGTTACTTAGGCAGTGGAATCACATCTCACAAAAGACAAAGACAGTACAAATTTACCCTCAAACTTTTGGCGGTGATGGATTTATACAACATCTTGATTATGGTGATAAGTTTACATGCCACTCAATTGTACACTTTAAATATGACCAGTCATTACCACAACGAAGTTGTTTAAAAAGAAACCCTGGAAAAACTCCCCCTCACAATAGCAGCAAGACCAACATAAAATTAGTGGCCTGGGAAAACAGGCTAATGGCTCCAGAGCATTCGGATTGTACTTACTGCAGAGGAAGACTACACTAACAAAAATTAAGACTGCCCCTTTCAACACACTCTTTTATTTTTTTTTAACTAAATGTCTACAGCTGAATTTACTTCATTAAAATAATACTCAGATTAGACCAAAGACCCTGTATCTTCATCATCTTTTATTTTCATTAGCTGGCAGAGAGCAGGACCTAAATAAGGATTTTTCAAACCAATGTTCAACTTTTCAGTCACTTGTCTGAATTCACTTGAAGAGTTTAGAGGAAGTAACAATAACAGCATTACTATTACTTGGTCTTTGTATTAGTGCTACACATACTACAAAACACTTAAGACATAATATAGTTTTATCCTACAATCCTTGTTAGGCATAAAAAATTATAAATACCTACAGACATTAAATTATACATTACACAGTAGACACAGCCAAGATACCAAATCCTGAATCTAGGGAGAATCAGTCTTCCCCGATCACCGAATAAGTCACAATTAATATCACAGCAGAGACAGCTGTGTAACAAATGGATCCCAAAGAAACTTGACCACAAAGCTCTTTGAGGGAATGGGACAGAAATTCTGAGGAGGACAAAGATAAATTCTGACAGCTATGGGCAGACGACTTTTACAAAGGGACCATGTACTGGTTTTCCTGATGAAATGGAGACACACTTCAGGCTCAGAAGTACAAGTTGCAGGGGTGACATGTGGATGGCAGGGTTAAGAGCATTCTGTGGCACCCTTCACCTACCAGTAGCCATAAAGCACAGAGGAAGCAGAGCAAACTAGTCACTTCCTTGTCCTACTCCTGCCTGGAAGGCTCACTGACCTCAAGGCAGAAGCCAAAGCTGCCAGAAGCGCCCTCTGACTGATTTTGAGGGGTCAAATGAGAGATCTTTTGATAAACACTACATTGGGATATGACAAACATCATCAGCACTGAGTTTGTTAAAACCAATCAGATAAAATGTATTTTTATTTCTCTTAGGTGGCAAAAGGGCAAGAAAATATCCTCAGGTTGACACGTACATCCGTGGCATAAAGAATGTCCACAATCCTCTGCAATACAGGGTTGTTTTCCCCCTCGTTCTCTTGACAAATCAATTCAATGTTCCTTAGCTTCCCGAAGTAGAAATCTCTCTCTTTTTCCAAATCTTCGACAGTAAGTTTCAATACGTTGACCTGCATAAACATTAAAAAGGGTCAGACACCAGGCATTCATATCAGACCAACTTCTAACCCAAAAAGTCTTTCATCAAATTCTCTAATATGGACAAAACCCACTTCACTTTAATGGCAATTTTCTTCAGCCCCACATAATAACATGGGCCACCTGAACTCTAAGAACTCCCAGGAAAAGGCAAACTACACTGAAACAGGCAGGAACTTCTCAGGAACTGAGACAGACTTTGGGAGCCGGGGACAAATACAGAAGCAGAATCCACAACCTTGCAGCAAGCTGGTTGACAATCAAAACCTGAGAACTTACCAGAGCACTGTCAATCAAGTTCAGGTCTTTCTGCACATGGAACTCAACAGAAAGTCAGGGTCCAGTCCAGGACCCTGTGACAAGGCAGGAGGGGAAGACCAGCTAAAGGTAACAGAGTCAAAGATAGCTACACCCAGGGAGGCCTGGGTAGGGAAATGAGTGGTCCATTCTCCCTCACCCTGCCCCATGATGTTGAGGGCAGGGGGTAACCCATGACTCAAAAGTATCCTCTAAGAAGAGGGTGCTGGCACCTGTCTATCTCCCAACAGAGTCTCAAAAGGGAGAGGACACAGCAGAGGCAGGGAGCAGACCCCACCACATTCCACTACTAGCTCCACTGGGAGTCTCATCAGCTCAGTGCACATGCTGCAGGCTTCTCCAGGAGCCCCGCTAATGTCCACAAAGAGGCGATGGAGAAAGAAAACTCAGGGCTTAGGAGAGGACTCTAGCCAAGAGTAATAAAAGTCACAGCTCTTCTCAGGGCTCGGTGTATTTTAAGCACAGCACTGCTTCATTCCAGTGTATTCTATGACATGTGAATTTAACTCTCACTGATGCAGACAACATGGCATGCCCGGCAGCATGAACCTTCCCAAGACTTACAGCCTCAGGGCTACAGAGAAAGCCAAGTTGGGAGATCAAAAGGTATAGTCACTGATAACAAAACTGAATCATACATTTCCCCCCACTCTCCTCACCCCTTTTACTGGCCCTTGTTGCCTTTCCTTAAGCTATCAGCCCCAACGTAGAGATAGAGAAGGGGACAAAACAAGAGAGTTGACCAATCCCAAAAACAGCAAATGGCCTCAGATCTTCAGCTCATGATCCAAGAGCCTGAGAAGGGACCTTCTAATTGCATGCCTGGTGGCATTTAGTGACTAAAAAGGAAAGGGAATCAAAACAGCTTAGACAGGTGTGCTAGTTTGGAGTCCACCTGCACACCCAGGTTTCACTAGTGTCCCCACTAATACCTTCTCTGGCCTACAGGGCCACAGGGCAATATTCTGGGCTCCACACCCTGTAAGACCAAAGCTGAAGCAGCTTTCCTCCTCCTGTCACTCAGTGACTGTGCAGCCATGGGAAAGACCGCAGTGAGAATACACAAAATCACTGGCTTTCACCTGGCACTCCTCTAAGTGCTTCCTTATAAGGTCATTACAAACCTGTGGCTAATAAGCAACGTTGTCATTAGTACCTTCCCTTGGCGCAAAGTAAGAATTATAACCCAAGGAGCATGCTTTAGGGCTGCACTTGTCAACATGGCGCCCATGAGCCACATGCAGTTACCGGAGCGCCTAACTAGTGCAATTCAGATGGAGTGGAAATATAAAAAACACTCTGGATTTTAAAGCCAGTACAGTCTTCAAATGCAAAACATCTCAAAAGTTATCGTATGGATTACATGTTAGAATAGTACTTTGAATACACTGGGTAACATGTTATTAAAATTATTTCTGTTATCTTTATTTAAAGATTTTTATTAATTAACTTATTTTTGCATAGAAGAACTGGGGTGTAGGCCAGAGGTGGGGGGGGGGGTGTGTGTGTGTGAAAGAATTCACCAGAGACAAAGTAGGGAGGAGAACAAGAAGATCTACCGAAATACACTGCTGAGAGGAGCATCGGGTGAGAGAGGAGAGGTCTGCTGCGCCGTGTGGGTCAGCTCCCTGGCTGGGGATCTAACTCAGGCCACTGCGGTGATAGTACTGAGAATTAACCTCTAACCACCAAGGAGGCCTTCTTTTTATTTTTTAAGCAAAGCATCCAAACCAGCTAATTCCAGTCACACCCCAGAGAAGAAAACCTCCCCATACTCCAGACAAGCTCCCCTGCAAGACTGAGGCTCTTATTCTCTGCACTCTGAGACGTGATCACAGGTGGCACCAAATCAGTTTTCTCCAACTCTTATCAAAAGTCCCTTCCTGGGCCTCCCTGGTGGCGCAACGGGTTGAGTTTCGGCCTCTGAAGTTGTCCGCAGCCACTGCAGCACAAGTTCAATCCCGGGTCAGGGAGCTTCCCACATGGTGCAGCAGACCTCTCCTGTCTCGCCAGCTGCTCCCCTCAGCAGTACACTTCAGCTGATCTGCCTGTTGTGCTCCCCACTCTGTCTCTGGTGAATCTTCTCACCACCCCACACCTCTGGCCTACACCCCAGTTCCTGTGTGCATAAATAAATAAATCTTAAAAAAAAAAAAAGTTAGAAAAAAAATGTCCCTTCCACACCTAAATCAGCTCTTCCATGCTGTGAAGAAAGTCCAACTACTTAGCCCAATTTGTCCAGAGTAATTATTTGGTGAAAAATTACCTCAAATGGTCAGCACAAGGAAAAGAGCCTCTGTGTACCTTGGATGAGTCACACAGCCTCCTCCACTCAATGCCATTCAGCTGAGACTAAGTCACCAAGGCCCTAGGTTCTGAAGTCAAATATACCTGTGTTCAAATCCCAGCTCAGGTTATTCAACCTGTCCAAGCCACACTGTCGTTATCTGTAAAATATCACAGGGCTGTGGCAACAGAAGTGCTTATAGAGTAATAGCATAGGCACTCTGAAACTGCTAGCTGTTTTTTTAAATCATCCGTGAACTTTTGAAAGGCACCTCAGAACCTATTTCCCTTTAAAGACCAAAGATAAGAACCATAATCATAATGGTCGTCCTTCCACTGTCATTTGACCCTTCACCCCAAGCACCATTCCAGGCACTTGACATAACATCAGCTGTCATCTGCTCAACTATTGTGAGCAAAACATTCGCTCCACTTCACATGAGGCAGTAAGTTCAGAGCAGTTAACCGACTTGCCCCAGGTAGAAGAAAATAGCAGCGCCAGGACAATCCCCAAATCAGGGCACCCCAAAGCCTTTAAGTCATCACAGGGAACACCAGCTCTTCCAAGAACAGCCATTCAATCACCTGCTGCATCTTCTCCTAGAGGGCACAAAATCAACCTACGCTGGCACCTAGTCTCGATATTAATGACCCTTTACTCTATTCGCCTGTGAGACCGCTTCCTGTGTACACCCCTGCCTGGGAGCCAGGAGTTACAGAGAAATCTCCTTACTCTCCAGGACTTCTGTACTTCACAGTGACAGCGCCCAGAGGGTGCTCCAAGCTGTCAGACTAAGGGGACGGTGACCCAGCCCGAGGCAACTAGGACCATGGGATACACACAAATGAACAAAACCAAAATGTGATCTGTTGGCAGGTTCTTACATCCTGTCTCCCAGGGGCAGCTGAACATGAGATGAGGCACAAGAGTTTCTGCATCAAGGTGAGGCCATTTCCCTGAGGCTCTAGGACGCAGCTTTTAGGAAAGTAAAGAGTTCAATCTGAAATTCACTGGAGTCACAAAGCATCCTGATTTAAAACTGGAATTAGTCATTAATTAATCAATCGTCAATCTAAAAACAAAATCATACAAAAGCAAACAAAACAACTCAAAGGATTATTGAGAAAATATCTGAAAGTCTAAAACCAGCTTTCATCCAGAAACCTCTGACAAGTACCTTCAGGATATTCTACTAATTCTGAAGACAACATTTCAAATCACAGACCTATTAAAAACAAAAGAGTGATAGGTTTTTCATACTAGTTCTGCTCTCAAATCTCCAATGGCCCAGGATTTCTGCAGTGAGACTGTGGGATTCTTTTTAAAAAATTGTTCAGAGGGCCTCCCAGATGTGGAGCTGTCGGCAGCGCGCGATGTGAGTTCGACGCGCAGCCGGGGAGAATCCCACATGGTGCGGCAGACCTCTCCTGCCTCGCCCGCTGCTCCCCTCAGCGGTGTATTCCTGATCTGCCTGTTCTGCTCCCCACTCTGTCTCTGTTGAACCCCTCACTGCCCCACGCCTCTGGGCCTGTACCCCAGCTTGAAAAAAAAAAAACAGAAGGGAAAAAAAAATTTGTTCAGAAAGGAATTCTCCTTTATCTTTTGTTAGAGTCAAAGTTCACGCTGTGTGAACACCTCAGAACCCTAACAGGGTTCTAGGGAGAGTCACCAGGGTTCTTTTACATGGATGGGACTCCCAGACATCGGCTTCCATCACACTGATATTCAGAAATGCCCGACTCTGCCATCTCCACGTCCTGGCTCCCACAGCGCCCGAAGTGCTCACGTGTCACAAGAACTGCTTCAGCAAGCAGACAGGTAAGCCTTCCCTGGTCAGAACAGGAAGTGTCCTTCCCCCAAGAAGTTACTCCCACCTTAGACACAGGGGGTGCCTACCTGCTGCATCAATTCGGCTGCTTCATCATCCCCATTGCCCACGCCAGGATTCTTTCGCACCACACCCGGGCCAGCCTTAGGCGTTGAAGTAGTTCTGTGCGTTGCCATGGGTCTCTGTGGAGCTGACAAGAGAAGCAGAGGTTTTTTATAAGAAGAGAATTTCAAGACAAATGAAACCTTCAACATGAGGAAGCTATGACCAACTGCCCGCCACAGCTATGAGGAAAGGGACCCAGTGCTAGAGTACCCGCATGCAAGACAACACCAACATGTTTGCTGAAAGTGATGTTTTATCCTGGCAGCAAAGTTAAGTACCAGTTTGAGCCATGCCGGGAGTAAGTCTTTCTTGCAAGGTCTTTTTTCCGCTGGGGTGAATAGGACTATCATCTGAAAGAGGCACAGACATTCTGGTACATACAGATGATCTACCTTAACACAGCTCCAACCAAAGCCACAGACAGGGCAGCCTCATGGAGCAAAGGCAAACTTCACACTAGGAGTGAGCGCACAGGCCCAGCTTGGTTCCCCATTTGGAAAGCAAGATGCCTCCTAACTCAAAACTTCCAAGGCTTCTTGAACTGGGAAGAGAGATGGTGACAGAGGCTGCTCTTACCCACCAATTACTTCAAAGCCCTTATCTCTATTCACTTTCTAGAAGGTGTTTAGAAGGACTAGGAGAAAAAAGCAGCACACTTCCTAGGATTGATGAACTTCATTCCGTAGCAGGAGCCAAAAACAGAAATGTTCGGCCAGGAATGTTCAGAGCAGCACTATTTACAATGGTCAAAAGCAGCAACAACCCAAATGACCATTACTGATGAATAAATAAAATGTGGTCGAGTCACACAATGCAAGACTATTTAGCCATTAAAAGGAATGAAGTATAGTCATGTGCCACAAACATCTCCATCAATAAGGCCCTACATGCACCACAATGGTTCTAAAATACATGTATGTGCACATGTTGTTTTTTTTTTTTAAGATTTTAATTTTATTTATTTATGGGCCTCACTGGTGGCGCAGCGGTTAAGCGCTGCGCTGTGGAGCTGTCGGCAGCGGCAACGCGAGTTCGACGCCCAGCCAGGGAGAATCCCACTTGGCGCGGCAGACCTGTCCTGCCTTGCCCGCTGCTCCCCTCAGCAGTGTATTTCTGATCCGCCTGTTCTGCTACCCGCTCTTTCTCTGGTGAACCCTCTCGCCGCCCCACGCCTCTGGCCTGTACCCCTGTATGTAGGACTACATATCCTATGATCCTATTTAACTGAAACCTCCAGAGTAGACAAATCCATAGACACAAGTGGATTAGAGGTTGTCCAGGGCTGGGGGACAGGGAGGAGATGTAGGGGAGATGGAAGTGAATACTACTGGGCACACACAAGGTTTCATTTAGGAGGGTAATGAAAATATGCTAAAATTGACCATGAAGAGAGCTAAATACACCTATGAACATACTAAAAACCACTCAACTGTAAACATTAAAAGGATTAATTATATAAGTGGATCATATATCTCAATAAAGCTATAACTATTTTTAAATACTCAATGTTCCACTCTACCAGATGGACTAACTCTCTCTCAAAGCACTTATGGGATCTTAACTAATGTTCTTGCCACCTTCTCGTAAAGGAGTTAGCATCTGCAGAACATTCATTCTGGCCCAAAATTTACATATGTCCTATGAATATAGTACTATAAACACATTTTGGGAAACCTACTAGGTGAAGACCTTTTAAAGAAAGGTCTCTTAAGAACAGCTTCCCCTGCCTCCCAGATACTGCTGGCACAGTGGGGGGCAAGTCAAAGTCACTTAGCAGAAGTTCAAGGAAGATCAGGGAAGCTCGTGTACAGACAAATGACAGTGTAGGAAGCCTAAGAAATCTAGAAAGCTCCTTTAACTCCTGGGAGTTCAGGTCTGGTTGCAACTTTCTATCCTAGGCTTCTGTGAAATGTCCTTGTGTTCACACACTAAAGCCTTCCTTTAAATGAACTAGCCTGAAGAATTTCTATTCCATACAACTAAAGAGAACAGGGAAAACTGCATACAGTTAACTCATTCAGGCTTCAGAAACCACCTTCTGGTACAAGTACTAAAATTCTCATTTAAAAGAAACAAAACTGGGGCAAAGGTGAAGTAGCTAACATGGGGCTATAGGGGCCTAGGAACAAGTACAGGTCAGCGGGATTACACTCCTTAAATTCACTCCATGAGCTTATGGCTACTCAAAAATCTCTGACTCAATATCCAATGAATCAATACCTGGAAAACTAGTATTTGGAAATGGTGTTTTAGTTTTTTACCTGCACTGCTAGAGCTGAGAGGTTTCTTCGGTTTGTTCAGAGCTGGAGCAACAAGAGAGGGAGCCACTGCAGTTTCTTGACCTTGTCTGGCAGCTACAGGGTCATAGTCTTTTCCATCATAGTTTGCATCAAAAAACTTCTTGAACCACTGAACGAATTCAAAATTGTCCTGAAATTTTCCTTTCACTAATTTGTCCACAGGAATTATCTGCAGAGAAACATCAAGACTGTTTAGGCCCGAGCAACAGGCTTTTGGCAAGTATCAAACTTAGCCCTGAACCAAGTCAGTATAAAGTTCAGCCAAATTATTAAAAAAAAAAATATATATATATATATATATATATATATATATATATATATATATATGTATATATATGAGAAGAAAAAAACAAAAAAGAAAGAAAAGAAAGAAGCCTTGGCCAAAAAGGGGGAGTGGGGGGGGCGGGCAGGTAACTAGAGGCAATAACTTAATGTTAAGACTCTGGAAGTTTATAGGGCAAGTTTCATCCAGTTTACACCTCCAACATCCCTCCACACCCACCAAAGTTATAAAAAGGAATCAGAAACACAGAAGGAACAAGTTACATAGACACATCCAAACACATCCTCAGGTACAACAGAGTGTCGACGTAGAGAGTATATCTCCATATAACTTGCATGGTGACAATGCCTGTCACAAAGCATGAAATCTAGAGCACAAATTAACCACCAAATCCACAGGACTTTGTTAAAGAAAATCCTGTCTTTCACAGCCATATAACTGCCTATCTTAGGCGTTTGAAAGAACAAGTAAATCTACATGCGTTAGCATAAAAAAAGTCTTAAAAATAAGTCAAGATGCAGAATCAGTTCCAGGACACCTTTCTACAAGATGGTATATTTCTCAAGTAATTCCAATCTTATTAAAACATACCTTAAGGACTATGTAAGTTGTAGTTTTTTGTCTTTGGTACAAAAATACTTCAAATCGCTGGACTGCTAACCAGAGATTAACTGTTTCTTAACTCTTCAAGGATTCCAGCTACAATATTTCTACAAAAATGAGTGTATGTAATATTCTGAATATATCCATCCTGCTGAGCAAAGTTTTTTTTTTTTTTAATTACTGAGTATGATACTGAAATAATTTAAAATGTAAAATGTTAAATGTTATGCCTGGAACTCACTTCAACATAATCTAGGAGTAAAGGGTTGAGGTGGAAATATCTGTTGAAACAAAATTGCCCATGAGTTGATAGCTGAGATACATGGGGATCACTGCACTATTCCACTTTTCTATACTTTAGGAATTTTCCTTACTCAAAAAATACATAAAAAGGAAAAGAAAAGTTACTGCTTCTAAGCAACATCTAGTTTAAACTATGCCTGGTACTCTTACAAATGCATTAATTTGTATCTCATACAGACACAGAACTACAATAAAAAGACTGATGTGAAAGTAAATAAAAATCAGAAACACCAGCCAAGATAATTAGGGGATGATTATAAGCTTTACTAAAAAGAGTTATCCCCCAAAATGACATGAAAGGATAAAACTTTTTCAATGGGGGGGGTAAAGTTGCTTAAATTTTTCAGTACAGCAGACAACTATCCACTAAATCAGAGACATGTATCCTAATGACCTGCCTTGTGACTTTGTTTCTAATACCTTCAAATAACCTTCAGGGCAAGGAGCCTCCCAGCATCCACCAAGAATCTTCCTTATACCCTGCTATAAAAAGCAGGTATTTCTAGAATCTTCTCTTTTTGAAGTATTCTGCCATGTGAGATACTTTACAAAAGTAAATACAGAGATTAAATGAGTTAATTTTAATCAAGGGTACAGATTTACAGTTAATTCCTACATTTACCAACTTCATGATGAAGAAAGAAGAAAGCAGGGGAACTGGGGTAGAAAAGGGTACAGGAAAAGTCTGCTCCCAGTAAAGTTTATGTTAACTGGAAAAAAGAGAACTATACAAACTAGAAAAAGAAAGAAGAAAATGTCCAGCCATGCACCAGCATCTAAATCCTTAGTAACAATCACTAGTTAAGAAACAACCTAAATAAAAGAATACAACTTACTTTGTCAACACCCATCCTCTTAAAACCTGCTTGTAGTATTTTAAAGTTCTGGATATATTCATGTTCTAGTTTTGCTTGGAATTTCACTTTCTTCAAAGCAATGGAGCCAGGGAACAGCATGTCCATAAACTGACAATAGGCAGCCCCTGAATGAACAACAGAATGAAAAAAAACACTAGGTTATTAAATGTTTTCTATTTCTCAAGTTTGAAAATTCTCCTTATTCGCATGTGATCGCTTTTGCTCACTCCTTAGTATTTTCAATGTTGATTTCCAAAGAGTCCATATATTTTGGCTTATATTAAAAAGTTCTCTCATAAAAATCAATAGAACAGATAGAACTGATCATATTGGGCAGTGATATGAACATTTTCACTCTAGTATGTATGATTCCGTTACTTTAATTTCAATTTTAAGTAAATGGTACTATTAAAGAAGCAAAGTAAACGTCTACCCACACCCACTTAATTAACCCAAATACAATTTAAAACCTCGTAAAGTAGACCTACAAAATCCAAAACTTTTACTCCCACTTGACTTCAAAGTCAAGTTTTTAAAAATCTGTAGTCAAACTGTGGTTTTATCTGCTAAGTTCCACAACACACTTGCAACTTGGAAGCAACTTGGAAGGGGCAAAGGGACGGTTCCATGAAATTGTACAACTATTCTTTATTATAAACCTGAATAACATTAGAGGGAAAAAAGGAATGCCCAGGACAGAAAAAAGGGAAACAGAAGTGGTGATATTTTCTGGTTTTTCACAAAGACATATCCTTGGGTAAAGGGATTTCCCAAACATTGCAAATATCCATCTTCCCACCTAGGTTAAAAGGGTTTTCCTAAGATATCTGGGCTCCCTGAGGTTTTTGTATTTCAAAATACATTTAATCACTTCATAAACAAAGTTGAATAGAAGACATTTTTGTGTTGCTCCATTTTAACGTAAAGTCCACTGTAAGAAATCATTCCATATTTCATCTCATTTGCTCCCCAATTTCATTCCTTTCCCCACTTGCCTACTTTTTTCCATCCCCACCCCAAAAAATGTTTTCTCGGTGCTTAAAATTTCCAGGATTGTTATTTCTTAATAGTATTCAGTGACATGCAAACTGCACTCTCCCAATACAGAGCAGGTGTCACGGTGCACCTACTGTCTGCCCAGTGCTAATTCCCCAAACGAACAAGCCAGGGAAGGAGGTAAGAATCCAGTGACTAAGCAATAGGTATTCTGCAGAACCTAAGACCACCATAATAACTACATTCCCCTCGCTTTATTTGTTTAAATGTTATATTGGAGGTTACATTATTTACTCTTCCATAATGTGCACATGTTCCACTCACCCTCCACCAAACTAGCAATCACAATACCATACGGGCTCTGCCTCCCTCCTTCACCCTCTACTCCCCCCCCAACCGCTTCCCTCTGGTAAATACTAAATTCTTTCACTGAGTTCAAGATTTATTCAGACTATAGTTTGCTGCGTATGCTTTCTGGTTATTCATATTCCACAGATGAGTGAAACCACTTGGTATCTTTCACTTTCTGACTTATTTCACGTAACATAATCAAGTTATTTTAAATCAGGCCATACTAGTTCCTTGCCAAAGCTAGCAGGCAGAGTGCCATCACCACTGTTTTTAGAAAAATGCAGAGAGAACAGAAGCAGTTCAGTGACCAGGAGCACTTAGCAGAAAGGAGCATCAGAAATTGAAAGTCTGATTTTTGAGGTAGCTGGTTAATTTACTCATCCAACAAAATTATACATTAGGGCATTCTATTATCAGACAACAGCTTAGCAGTATTTATTTTAAAATACAGAGACACAATAGCCTCCTAAATTCTAAAGGACAGATCCAGTTTCTTTAACAAATAACAGCATGAAGATGGGTTAACTGTTAGATTTCAAAACAGATTTAAAATTGCTTATGTAAGTCTTTGTGGGTCTTGATACATACAAATCTACTTTAAAACACACCCACACACGTGTACACACACACAAAAAGAAGATACTTAATAAGCATCTACACTCACAGCACTGCCTTACACATGAAAGATATGTTTCCTAAAACAGCATCCTCAAGCCATCCATAGGACTTCTAGGTCATGGGGATCTCCCTGGTGGCGCAACAGGTTAAGCCTCTTCACTATGAAGTTATCTACAGCCACTGCAGCACAAGTTCAATACCCGACTAGGGAAATTCCCACATGGCGCAGCCCTTTCTTGCCTCGCCCACTGCTCCCCTCAGCAGTGTACCTCAGTGGATCTGCCTGTTCTGCTCCCCATTCTGTCTCTGGTGAATCCTCTTGCCACCCACACCTCTGGCCTACACCCCAATTCTTGTATGCATAAATAAATATATCTTTAAAAAAAAAAGCAATCATGTACTTTCAGATTTTAATTATATAACTAGAAGAATCCTTCTGAGCAATTATAAATTGAAAAACTAAGAACCAAAAACTGCAAACCAAGACCACAGAGGTCAAAGATAAAGCTGAGGACCAGGCCACAGGTATCCTAACTCCTTATCCATGGCACTTTTCTACAACATCATTAAAGACCCTCCTGTGACACCCTGAAGTTCAATAAAGAAGCATTTCCAAACTCTGGGGAAATACCATGTCACTCCACTCTACCTAGGTGAAGAGTTAATAAAAAAAAGTTAAGAGGGCTTCCCCGGTGGCGCAGCAGTTAAGCGCTGCGCTGTGGAGCTGTTGGCAGCAGCGACACGAATTCGACGCCCGGCCAGGAAGATCCGCACATGGCGCGGCAGACCTCTCCTGCCTCGCCCGCTGCTCCCCTCAGCAGTGTGTTTCCATCGATCTGCCTGCTCTGCTTCCCACTCTGTCTCTGGTGAACCCTCTCGCCACCCCACGCCTCTGGTCTGTACCCCAGCTTGTATGCATAAATAAATAAATCTTAAAAAAAAAAAGTTAAGACCCCCTAAAAATGGACAAAGTAATTAGACAGTTCACAAAAGAAATGTAAATGGCTAATAAATATATGGGATCCAGCCTAAGGAATAATTTTTTAAAGGGCAAATATATTCATGAAACTGGTTTATCATAACTTCATTCATATGGGTAAAAAATGGAAGCATGGGGCCTCCCTTGGTGGCACAGGGCTTAAAGTCTCAGTGCTGTCAAACTATTGCCAGCCAATGTGGCATGAGTTCCACCCCTGGCCAGGGAGCTGACCCACATGGTGCAGCAGACCTCTCCTGTCTCACCCGCTGCTCCCCTCAGCAGTATATGTCAGTCAATCCACCTGCTCTGCTCCCCACTCTGTCTCTGGTGAATCCAGAGACACCCAACACCCAAACCCTCCAACACCCCGGCACCTCTGGCCTATATCCCAGTTGTTGTATGCATAAATAAATAAAGTAAATCTTTTTTAAAAAAGGAAACAATCGGCATGTTCAACAATAGCAGTATTCAAATACATAAAATTTGGCACATCAAGAGGCATCTGGAAGTTGTAGACATCTTCATGTACATAAAGATATCTGTTTTAGTATATATGCATTGAAAAAAGAATAGGGACCTCCCTGGTGGCTCAACGGTTAAGCGCTGTGCTGTGGAGCTATCAGCAGCAGCATTGCGAGTTCAACACCTGGCTGAGGAAATTCCCACATATTGCGGCAGACCTCTCCTGCCTTGCCAGCTGCTCCCCTCAGCAGGGTATTTCGTTGATCTGCCTGTTCTGCTCCCCACTCTGTCTCTGGTGAATCCTCTCACCCTCCCACACCTCTGGCATACACCCCAGTTCTTGTATGCATAAATAAATCTTTAAAAAAAAAAGAAAGAAAAGAAGTCCCCCCCACCTGTGCATAAGTCATATAAAAAAAAGAAAAAAAAAGAATAGAAGGAAAAACAATGTTTTAGGTTAAACCATGTGAAGCTGTTTTATAGATCAAAGTGACTGAATATTGGCCATCTCTGGCAGGTGATGTTAACACTTTGTGGTCCACTCACGTATTAGCACGTGTTTTTGTCACCAGTATCAGGTGGCCACTCATGTATTACTACGGTTCATCTAGTCTCCGGTTTTTCACACCACGATGGATTTATTTGGAACTATTAGGAGCTATTTCTTTGATCGTACTCAGTCTAGAAGCTTTACACATTGTTTTGGTGAAAGTGTAAGGTGTTTTATGAGAGATATTACAGTTTTTTTAATATCCAGTAGTTCAGGAGTTGTGTGTGTTTTATTGAATGCTTATACCATTCATGCGTTGGCACAGAAAATGGCCGGCCCCAAGGGCTGGTAAATTTAAAGGGCACCGGCACACAAAGTGTTAAATGAATTCTAATTTTTAAATATTTAACTCTGTACTAGAGTATTACTTTCATAGCTAGCACACACACAAAAAGTAAATGTTTAATAAATAAATTTTTACAAAAAACAGACATTTAAAAAAAAGTAAACGTTTAAAAGAAATGAGCCCATCAACAGCTTTTTACAAAAAAGGATTGAAAATTCCTGCCTATAAATGTCTCAAGTGGTTCAGGACATGTTAAATGGGTCTTCCTTCCTGTCTCTGCCTTGGTAACAAAGGCTGGCAACACAAGCAGGGCTAGAAGAGAGGACACTCTCAGCTGGTCACTGTCTCCACAACCCAAGGCAGGAGAACAGGCCCACATAATCTGTGGCTTGACGATGCAGACAGAGTTAGGGTAGGGCGAGGTCAGTATCCACTTACTTCCACAGACCACCCCTACCAGGATCTGTGTTGTTAACAGACAGCACAGAATATAGGCATAAAGTACCTCTGCTCCAAAAGCTTGCAACATTCAAGTGCACAGAGGCGCTCAAACTCATCAAGTCAAAGATCCCTCAGAGAATAAGAAAGCTGCAGCCAACAGTCTACACAAGTTAGATGTTCTCCTACCAGAGAACACTCCTAGTGTTTTAACACAAACACACAGCAAGCATATTCTGACTATTAAAAGTTAAAAGAGTGTCCAGATTTTAGGAAATAGGTCAGACCTCAACCATCTTAAGAAGACAACGAGGGCCTCCCTGGTGGCACAAGAGATTAAGTCTCAGCCTATGAAGCTGTCAGCAGCCATTGCAGCACATATTCAATTCCTAGCCCCCCAGCCGGGGGAGCTTCCCACATGGCGCAGCAGACCTCTCCTGCCTCGCCTGCTGCTCCCCTCGGCTGTGTACTTCAGTCAATCTGCCTGTTCTGCTCCCCACTCTGTCTCAGGTGAATCCTCTCACCTCCCACCCCCACACCTCTGGCCTTACACCCCAGTTCTTACATGCATAAATAAATAAATCTTAAAAGAAAAAAAGACCAAAAAATGGAAGCGTCGTTACTGCAGACATTAAAAATTAGGTTCAAGATATCAAGGTTTGGGAAAAAGAATCCAATTTAAAAGTAAACAAAAACATACTACACATGTGCTTGTATATATGATTTACTGCAATTGTCTGCAACAGAAATACACTGGAAATAAACTAAATGTCCATTATTAGAGGACTGATCCAAAAAAATGATACTACACAGCCATGAAAGAAAATAAAGTGCCACCTGATACATAGTTATGGAACTCCGCAGAACACATGGTGTGCTTGAATATGCTACATTTGTGTAAAAAAGGAGAATACACACACACACACACACCCTTAGAATATGGACAGATGGACATTTTCACTCGTAGTTACTATGAAGTCTCTCTGAAGGTTACCCAGCTGATAACACCAATTACTTCTGGGGAGTGGAACTGGGTGGCTAGTAGAGGGTGAAAACTTCATTGTTTATCATCCTGTTTCTTTCCAATTTTAAATTATTTCGCAAATCTTAGTTATTTAAAAAACTGCATATATAGTATCTCTAGTATGTTTAAATATTATAGAAAAGTACTGAAAGTACAGCTATAAAATGAGTGACCTTGGGGAAGATATTTACTTCTCTGTACCTGTTTTCGAATCTGTAAAACAGGGATGATACACCTTATCTTCCAGATTAAGTTTTACACCTATCAAACTTTATTTTGGAAAGTGCTGACCTATGTTATATACTCAATAAAGCAAGCTATAAATAGGGAGAAAATACAGCTAAAGACAACATGACTGTGCCATTACAGGGGATTATAGTTTTCTTTGTTGTACTTTTTTAAAAAATAACTTATTCTTTTAATGATATTTTAAAATAGTTAATTTATTCTTTTAATTTTTTTAAATTAAGATTAACATCAGGATTTCCCCCATCAGGCATCAATTAATAAGGTTCTAAAACAAAAGCTTAACTTGTTATAAATAAGGATATAAGTTTCAGGTCTTTTGTTTTAATTACAGCAAAAAAAAATAATAAAAGAGCTTGAAGACTTAGGCAAAAAAAGTTGGAGAGAGATTTCTTAAGCAGAACAATGACAATAAAAATGGTCTCAGAAAGGCTGCAGACTAACTTGGTATATGAGAAGTGGGGGCGAGGGAGCCTAGAGGAAAACTTAGCACCCAGTTATGATGCCACAGCGGAGGCAGTGAGCAAACTTAGAAGGGCGAGATACACAAGCCCCTCAGAAGATGTACTAAAGCTTTGTGAATAGCCTCAAGAGATGAAAGAATGGCAGAATCATGCCCCAAATGAAGTGTCTAGAGGGAGACAACTTGAGAAAACAGTGAGGGAGGACTGGTTAAATCACAATCTCAGAACAGCACAAGCAAGACTGACAAACTATTTTATATAAACTTCAGAGCTGGCAGGGCCCTACAACAAGCTGAGGAAAAATCAAACCTTGCATTTGCCTGGGCACACCTGAACACCTCTCTTATTCCGTGCAGCATAAAGACTAGGAGGAAGCAGGCTAGAGAGGAGAAAGCGAGAACATTCAGTAAAGGGTACTCTACATGTTCAAAGCCTTGGGAAAAGTGCAGGAGGCCTGAATGTGGAATGGAACAAAGGCAACTGGCATCCCCTTTCTGACACAAGCAATCCCTCATCAAAATCATTCTCTGTGATCAGGGCTTTTTTTCTTGAAGACTCTCTTTTCAAAATACTTGATGACAAGCTCTCCAAAACAGGGAGACTACAGAATGTAGCGAATCTTGAAACAAGCTACCAGCTGTCACTACAAGTTATCTTCTCCTTATCTCACTAGAAGCGCCAAGCAAAGGCTCCTTTCAGGGCTGGGGAACAGGGAACTCACAAAACTGACAAAACGGTCATTTTCAGAAGCCAGTACACTAACAGTGTGGGAACTCAGAGCTTTACCATCTCGAGGGGAACACCCATTCTGCTCTGTTAAAGCTGGTGTTTGGTGGAGAATTCTGAGCTTGATCCTCTGCTTATCAGAGGTGAGCTCAGGAGGGACAGGGCACTAGTGTACAAGGCCACTGGGGTTCTCCTTGAGCCTCCATGAACAAAGGATCCGAGGAGTCTCACTTTATCACTCAAATCCCCAGCTGCAGGCCTTACAGAGTCTGAGATGCATCCTGTTGGGTCTATGCAGGAAGCTGAGACTTGGTTTTCTAAATACCAAGCCCAGCACAACGCAACCATCTACATACTCTGAAAGAGGTCCCACGTGGTTCTCAAGAGGAAAATTAGTTATGAATGAATAAAGGTTTGTCTACAAATCATAGTTAAATGCCCTGCACTGTTCACTTTCTACAGAGGAAAGCATTTTATCTAGGCTAAGGAAAGTGGCAGCAAGCACACCTGAAATTCCTAAACTCTAACATCAGTGTAATTAATTATATGTAATTCACATTTAACACTTCCAAATGCTTCTTTAAAAAAGATCTAGGGCCTCCCTGGTGGCACAACAGGTTAAGTCTCAGCACTATGAAGCTGTCCGCAGCCAATGCAGCACGAGTTAGATCCCAGCCAGGGAGCTTCCCACATGACACAGCAGACCTCTCTTGCCTCGCCCGCTGCTTCCCTCAGCAGTGTATTTCAGTCAATCTGCCTGTTCTGCTTCCCACTCTGTCTCTGGTGAATCCTCTCACCACCACCCCCTCACACCTCTGGCCTACACCCCAGCTCTTGTTATGTATAAATAAATAAATCTTAAAAAACAAATAAAAAAAGATATAACATGGGGCCTCCCTGGTGGTCTTGGGATTAAGTCTCAGCGCTTTACCTCTATGACCTGAGTTCAATCCCCAACCAGGGAGCTTCCCACATGGTGTAGGAGACCTCTCCTGTCTCGCTCGCTGCTCCCCTCAGCAGTGTACTTCAATCTGCCTGTTCCCCACTGTGTCTCTGGTGAGAATCCTCTCAACACCTCCGCACCTCTGGCCTATACCCCAGTTCTTATATGCAAAAAAAAAAGATATAACATGTATGTCAGAAAGACTATAGGCTGTGTGGTCAGAAAGACCTGATTCTAAAGTAGACACTATAATGCATAAGCTGTGTCCCATAAGCAATCTTATCTGTGAGTCAAGGACATGACCCCCTTCAAGATTTAGACTCACCTCCAGGGTCTGGCACAGAATTCATACCTGAGAGTTCTTTCTATAAGTGAGCCTCACAATAGTCCAACAGATGAGTCAGGTTCACTCCCCAGTTTACAGATACAAACAACCAGAACATCGTACAGATAAAGAGCCAGCCTGCTCATGGCTTAGAGCAAGCAGAAGTCCTGATTTACCATGACAGTTCCCTCTGAGATCAATCTGAAGCCAGATCAGCATATATACCACCTATCTACAAACTAAGAGATTTCAATTTCCAATAAAATACATAAACTATACTTTGGGGTATATTTATAGGAAGAGGTAAGTTTTAGGAAGAAATTAACTGGTGAAAAGCTAGCTCAAAGAAAACCAGGATGACCTCATTCCCAGTTATAAATCACAGGGCAAAAAGTGTTTGAAAAGCCCCAAGCCGGGCCACCCTGGTGACAGAGGGGTTAAAATCTCAGCACTATCAAACTATCACCAGCCACTGCAGCATGAGTTCAATCCCCGACCAAGGAGCTAACCCACATGGCACAGCAGACCTCTCCTGTCTCGCCCACTGCTCCCCTCAGCAATGTATTTCAGTAGATCTGCCTGTTCTGCTCCCCACTCTGTCTCTGGTGAATCCTCTCAACACCCTCTCCCCAAATCTCTGGCCTATATCCCAGTTCTTATATGCATAAATAAATAAAATAAATCTTTAAAACTCTCCTACACCCCTGGTGGGAATGCAAATTGGTCCAACCACTATGGAAAGCTGTGTGGCGTTTCCTCAAACTGCTAGAAATGGAGCTTCCACATGACCTGGCAATACCACGTCTGGGAATCTACCCAAAGGACACAAAAACACTAATCCAAAAGGTTTACTGCAGCACTGTTTACAATAGCTAAGGTATGGAAACAACCCAGATGCCCAAAAATAGATGACTGGATCAAGAAGATGTGGTACATATATACAATGGTATACAATTCAGCATTCAAAAAAGACAAACACATGCAATTCGCAGCAACATGGATGGAACTAGAAGGGATCATGATCAGTGAAATAAGCAAGAAAGAAAGAGAAAAATATCGAATGGTTTCACTTATAACAGAAATACAGGGGAGCCAAATAAGAATGCGACATTCAACAGGGGAGAAGGGGAGGGTAAGGGCCCAAGAGGGGGGAAGTGGGGAGCACAAGGGACTATGGTGATGGCTTCACGGGTAAACAGGTGATGGGTAACCTATGGGGAACACACAATAATGTAAAAGATATGAATAACAGAAGTAAATAAAATATTTATTTTTTAAAAATAAGGTAAATAAAATAAACCTTTAAAAAAAGAAAAGTACCAAACAAATGAGGATGTGGTGATTAAACTGAGGAAATAGAAAATGGGGAAAAAGCATCACAGATCTAAAGCTAACAAGCTGTGCCTGCAACTAAGCATGTAATATTTAGTAAGTGTGACACTCAGGCACCACTGTCTCACTGTACAACTTCACATGGAGCGTATCTCTGGCCATCTGTAAAACTGAGATTAAACCTCAAAGGGGAAATAAAAAGATGGGTAATAAATAAAACTAAGACCAAGTCGAGAATCCAGCTATAAAATATGGAAACAGAGAAGCTAAATTCCTTTAAACAAACAAACATACAAACAAAAGACAGCGGCAATTTTAGCCAATCCAAATGACACCCAGTTGGAAAGAGAAAGGGCAAAGTCTGAAGAGCAAGGGCATCAGAGTCAGAGCGCGGGGCCTTGCTCTGTTCCTGACTGCATATACATCCTGGATTTCTTACTCAAGTTCTTACCCAATTTCTCTAAGTCCATTTGCTCATCTGTAAAATGGGGTTAACCATTTTAAACATCCCCATCTCATGGAGTTATGTTGACAATTAACTGGAGAAATATTTGAAAAGCAGTTACATGACCCTGGCAACCCTAGTGTCTAATTAAATGATTGTTGTTTTAACTACTAGGAAAGGTGAAGGATTCAGAATCTCGACACCATGAACACGAATTTTTTTTATAATTTTGGGGTTACATTTGTACTCCTCTATATGAGCACATGTTCCACTCACCCTCACCAAAACGCCCCCGTCAATGTCCTATCTACCTTCCTTCCCCATCCCATTCTCCGCCCCAGTGTTCCCTCTGTAACCAGTAAATTTATTTTTTAAAGATTTAGGTTAATTTATGCATACAATGCTGGGGTGCAGGCCAGAGGTATGGGACAGTGAGAGGGTTCACCAGAGACAGAGTGGGGAGCAGAACAGGCAGATTGACGGAAATCCACTGCTGATGGGAGCAGCAGGTGAGGCAGGAGAGGTCCGCTTGCCAGGTGGGAAATCTCCCCAGACGGGCATCAAACTAGCACCCGCAGCTGCTGACAGCTCCACAGCGCTGCACTTACTTAACCATTGTGCCACCAGGGAGGCCCTGTAACAAGTAAATTTTTTCACTAAATCCAAGGTGGTTTTTTTTTTGTTTTTTGTGGTTTTTTTGCTGCATTTTGCCTGTATATGCTTTCTGGTTATTTATATTCCATAGATAAGTACTTAAGTAGTAGCAAGATACAAAGCCAATGCTTCTTTTGGCATATTCCTGCCCACATCCTATCTGTGGTAAATCCAGTTTTGATAACCCTGACACATCCCTTCTGGTGTCAAGACAGTCTGGGGCAGTAAACAGAATGCTCACAAGGTAAGACAGGAAGTCTTCAGCGGAAGTGGAAACTGGTAACACCTCTATGACAAATAACTACCAACAGTGTAAAAGTCAGACCCTTTGATCTATTAATTCTGCTTCTAGGAATCACTGAGGAAATAAACAGATAAAATTTATGTTAAAGTATATTCAACCCAGGGCCTCCCTGGTGGCCTAGGGGTTTAGCCTCAGCACTACCATAGTGAAGGCCCACCACAATAGCCTGAGTTCAATCCCCGGCCAGGGAGCTGACCCACATGGCTCAGCAGACCTCTCCTGTTTCACCCACTGCTCCCCTCAGCAGTGTATTTCAATTGATCTGCCTTTTCTGCTCCCCACTCTGATGAATCCTCTCACCCCCTACACCTCTGGCCTGCACCCCAATTCTACACAAAAATAAAATCTTTAAGAATAAATAAATAGGGCCTCCCCTATTTATTGAGGCTGCACTGTGGAGCTGTTGGCAGCGCGCGAGTTTGACGCCCAGCTGGGGAGAATCCCACATGGTGCGCAGACCTCTCCTGCCTCGCCCGCTGCTCCCCTCAGCAGTGTATTTCTGATCTGCCTGTTCTGCTCCCCACTCTGTCTCTGGTGAACCCTCTCGCCGCCCCACACCTTTGGCCTGTACCCCAGCTTGTATGAAGAAAGGAAGGGAAGGGAGGGGAGGGAGGGAGGAAGCAAGCAAGCAAGCTCAACCTAGTCATTATTCATAATGGAAAAACCAGAAACAACCTAAATGTTGTTTCTAATTGGGAAGATACGGAACACAACCCCAGCATATCCACAGAAATAGTGTACTGCCATTAAAATAAATATATCCAAAATACCAAATGACACTAGAAATAAGCCACAAAATAATGCTAAGTGAAAAAAAACTCTAGAATATATACAAATATATATGCACAAAACCAGTGACAGAAAACATTCAAACAGTGGCTCTCTCTGAATAGAACTACTTTGTCTTCTTTCCCACTTTCTAAATGTTATACGATCAAAATACAGAGAAAAAGAACAAGTTTTGCTCATTTTAAATCAACACCTATCTACCACATTCTTATCAAGCACTAGTTCAATAAAATTGTGGCTGAAATGGCATTTGCCTGACTTTGGCCTTGTGCTACTTGAGAACAAGAAATGCAACAGAGATGTGGAGAAAAAAAGGACCCTCAATGCACTGTTGATGGGAATGCAAACTGGTATAACCACCATGGAAAACAGCGTGGAGGAGTCTCAAAAAATTAAAACTAGACGTACCATAAAATCTAGTAATCCCAATGGTGGGTATTTATCCAAAAAATATAAAAAGACTACTTCAAAAAGATACATGTTCATTGCAACACGATTCACTTGGCAGTGAATATAGCCAAGATATGCAAACAACCCAAGGGCCAGACAACTGGATGATTGCAAAAGATGAAGTTTTGCCACTTGTAACCTGAGGGGATTCCTGCTAAGTGAAATAAGTAAGATGAAAGACAAATACATGCTTTCACTCATCTGTGGAATTATAAATAAAAAAGCAAACAAAAAACAAATCCTTAAGACTCTGACAATAGACTGGTGATAATCAGAGGGGCAGAGGGATGAGACTAGTAGAGGAGACAGACTGGCTGGTGGTGGATGTGACAAGATAATGGTGGTGGCTGTGGTGTGACGTATACAACCGCTGCGGTGAGAAACTGTACACCTGAAGCCCACTGTTGTAAGCTAAAGTTACCTCAATTAAAATCAATTACTAATCAAATGGAATTAATTAAACTGATAAACTAACACAGAACAATTACTTAAACAAACACTTCCGGCTAAGAGTGTATGTATAAGAGTAAGGACAGAGAAGTTGGAGCTAAGCTGCAGGCCTCAAAATGCATTCTCTCTAGGACATGGTGGCTACGCTGGCCAAAAGCATGGTCTTTGAGCATATCTCCTTGAGAAGCAGAAGCTGGGCAGGGTTGAGAGGAAGAACTGGGGTGGGTGACATAGAACATGAACTTTATGGCTTTGCAGTCAGATAAGGGCCTGCACATTCCTGAAGGGCCTGCAAGCATTCCTGAAAATGCAGGCTGGTGGGTTTCTCTTACCTGAGCACAACTGTTCGATCTTTGTCAGATTCAACTGAAGAGACTCATTGATCCAAGCCAGCATGTCATGTCGACTTAGGTTATCGCTGGTGACTGACGTTGAGTACACATTCACTGCCATCTTCTACAGCATGTGAAGGAAAGAAAGGGGCTCACGTTATATTAGGCATGTCAGGGAAGACAAGTATTTCCTTGGAGGATCACCCAGAGCAGACCTGTGGTGTGTAACACTCAATTTTTAAGCCTTGCTTTTTTTCCCCCAAGAAACCAAAGTAAAGACACCAGTCAAGCCCGAATTTCCAAGTATAAATATGGCCACAAATGCGCAGCGGTTGAGCGCTGCGCTGTGGAGCTGTTGGCAGCGCGTGATGCAAGTTCGATGCCCAGCCAGGGAGGATCCCATATGGTGCGGCAGACCTCTCCTGCCTTGCCCGCTGCTCCCCTCAGCAGTGCATTTCTGATCTGCCTGTTCTGCTTCCTGCTGTCTCTGGTGAACCCTCTCGCCGCCTCACACCTCTGGCCTATACCCCAGCTTGTATGTAAAAAATAAATATCAAAAAAATAAATAAATAAATATGGCCACAAATGAATTGTTGAACACCAACCAGCCTAAAATGTAGGTCCCAACTTACGTGATAGGCATAAAATTTGAAGCTGCAAAAGACAAGTAAAGGGATAACTAAGTGCTTTATGATTTGATATACAAATAAGAACATTTATGATTTGATACACGAATAAGAACATTCCCTGTTGAGAAAAGATAAGTCCAAGCTTATTCATTAAGATATCAAAATGTGGGGCCTCCCTGGTGGCGCAACGGGTTAAGTCACAGTTATTCGCAGCCACTGCAGCATGAGTTTGATCCCGCGCCAGGGAGATTCCCACATGGCGCAGCAGACCTCTCCTGCCTCGCCCGCTGCTCCCTTCAGCAGTGTATTTCTGATCTGCCTGTTCTGCTCCCTGCTCTGTCTCTGGTGAACCTTCTCGCCACCCCATGCCTCTGGCCTGTACCCCAGCTTCTATGTATAAATAAATAAATCTTTAAAAAAAAAAAAAAGAAAGGTGCTTGTTACTAATTCCACCATGGGACAGGAGGACTCTGAGGGCATAATTAAGAACCAGGAACTTTTGAGACACTTGCAGTTTAACCCTGACAACACCAAGGTTCACTTCAGTCTGCTCATTTTAAAGGTGAAGAAAGAGGCTCAACAAAGAAGCCCTAGGAACTGGCAGCCAAGTCTGCCCAGTCCCATCATCCATATTCTTACCCCTCATCTTTATGCCAACCTTTCAAATTCAACAAATACGCTGAAACACATTAAGTTAAAATGCTATCAGTGTGGATGACATGGTCATCCTATTCATTCAACAGATGTTTAGCAAGCATCATTCTAGGGTGTGGGCAACAGACAAGCAGGAGAGGCAAGCTGCCTGTCCATCCACATTCTAGTAGTGGGGTCCTGACGCTGACCAAACACACAAACGCACACCAGTCCATAGCAACCTTTTAGGCAACAGAGTGGCAGGAATAAGGGCAGGAAAAGACTCTGAAGTTACACCTGAGTGTAAGAATCAGAGGAAGGCAGTCACATGGATCAGGAAGACAGGTGGTGATAGCCCAGTGAGCAAGGAAAGCAGGAACTGAAGTGGCAGAAGTAAGGAAGCCAGATTATGGTTCTGCAGGCTGTGGTAGAACGCTTGGATTTTATTCTCTGTTAAGGAATCCAATGTGGGATTTTCCGTGGGACAGACTCACATGTTCATTTAAGTTTGAAAAAGATCTCCCTTACTGCTAGTAAAGTACAGACAGTGACGGAAGACTCAAGCAATATATAACGAGGGCAGGCAAATCCAGAATTCATCTAAACGAAATCCGTGGGCAGTCACCAAGAGGACATACCACAATAAAATGACATAATATTCCCCATTCCATGAGACATCAATATTACCAAAGGGGGGAGGGAGGGGTTATGAGACACAACAACTTTAGGGGTACCATGGGACTCCATGCTCTCTTGTGGCACTTCATGCCTTCCTCCTAGTGACTAGTGCACAAGGTGGTCTTCCCACTTCTACACTTGTTTCCCACACCAGGCTGCTGCAAGGTTCATGAGTCACACGGCTACAGAATGAGGACTGGAACAGACAGAGATCTACCCACCCAATCCCCTTTTCATGAGCAGGGGTGACTGAGGTTCAGAGAGGCCAATGTATCGGGTCTGTGCCCTCACATTCCCATTTCCCAGGCCCCACAGCACTTGGCACCATGCTTTAAGCAGAGTCAGTACTAAGTAAATGTTACTTCTTTTCCAGTTGGCAGGACAGGTCAATGAGAAAAATGTATCTATAGAAACTTTTTTCCAGCAAACCAACATTTTTCCTAAACTCAGATGATAAAGATGCCAACACAATTTACTTTGTGACACCACTGAAAAATTAATCCCTGTTTCCAGAATACTTCATCTAAACCTCTACATAGATTCTCTGGAATCTAATCACACTGGATTCTCTATCTCTACGTTTCTGAATCATTCAGGTTCTGATGTGGGATAGAAGGCAATTTTCTCTATGTAAAGAGCTGAAGATTTCAAACCAAGAAAACCAGAAATTGAAGGTGAGGCTGTCAATCATTAGTTATGTGTCCTTGGGCAAGTTACTTAACTTCAGTACACCTCAGTTATCTTGCAGAGTTAATGCCACCTATCTGAAAAGGAACATGGTTAGGTTTAAATTAGATAAGGTACACAAAATACTCGGCAGGGTATGTGACACAAAACAGATATCACACAAACAAGATCCAGGGCAGAGCTGGGGCTCTGTCTCACTCATCCTCCTATCTCTAGAAGCAAAACAGCCCCTGAGACCTGCCACCACCATCTCTCATGCAGATCCACTGCAACAGTCTTAAATTAGTCTCACTGTCTCAATCTGTTATTACACAGAACCAGGAAAGAATTTTCTGAATCACAAATCCAATCAAATGTCTCCCATTTAAAATCTCTGAATAAACAAATAAATGAAATGCTTACTATGTATAAAATGCTATTATCAAGTACCAAACAGTGCCACATCCAGGCAAACTTGATCCAAGGCTGAGCACATGTAATCTATTTTGGCAACACTCATACATACATCGGGTATTGTGTGTGTCATGCTACCATAAAATGAAAGCAGCTGGTAAGCCACGTGTGTTTCCTGACCACACCCAGGCTCAGAAAACGTTAATGGCCTTTCATCATCATATAATTTAAAACTCTTTCATTAGCAGCACATGAAACCTGTTCCCATATGCTCTGCAAACTCTGCAGTCACTAAATACATGGGGGTAAGCACCCTGTGGACATGCTATAAACATGCACTGACTCAACCAATTAATTGGCTCTTCTAAGCAATCAAAACAGAGCCTAGTTCTCAGAGCTACAGAGACAGCGAGCTACAGCTTGCTCTTCCTTAACACTCTGTGGTCTGCTCACGTATTAGTACGTGTTTTTTGTCACCAGTATCAGGTGGCCGCTCACGTATTAATACGTGTTCATCTAGTCTCCGGTTTTTCACACCACGGTGGATTTATTTGGAACCATTAGGAGCTATTTCTTTGATCGTACTCAGTCTAGAAGCTTTACACATTGTTTTGGTGAAAGTGTAAGGTGTTTTATGAGAGATACTACAGTTTTTTTAATATCCAGTAGTTCAAGAGTTGTGTGTGTTTTATTGAATGCTTATACCATTCATGCGGTGGCACAGAAAATGGCCAGCCCCAAGGGCTGGTAAATTTAAAGGGCACTGGCATATAAAGTGTTAACAAGAATTCCACTGCTTGGTTTCAATGGAAGACCCCATGACCACCAGACAAACCTCACCTTTAAAAGGCTCCTTGATCCAGGTTTGACTGCTCTGAAAAAAGGTCCTCTTACCTACCTAGGTATCTCTCTTCCTTTAGGACTTTCCTAACAGGCTCCCAAACCCATTCTGAATCAAAGCTGGCTTACAAGCACTCTTTACAAGCAAGGCACCATATCGAGCCCTATGAAAAGGGAGGGAAAGGGACCACTAGAAAAGTGTTATGATCCTGGATAAACACCTCTCCTTTCTGGATCACAAATGGCTCACCTGTAAAAGGTGAACAACAGTTATCTTCTACACAAGGTAGTGGTGAAGATTAAGTGAGAACCTAAGCAAAAAAAAAAAAAAAAAAACCTTCATGACAAGCACATGATGTCCTTAAGCTTCCCTATGCACCAAACAATTTCCTGAGCACTTTGACACAGTATGACAAAGAGTACATTTGTGTGAAACATGCTCTCTAGCTCTAGACCTCAGGGAGACACCGAACTCAAAAGGCACAGATGTGGATTCAGTTACTTGCTGGGAAGCATAAAGCAAATCATTTCACCTCTAGAGACTGAATCTCCTAATTCATAAAATGAAAATAGTACCTTAGTAACTGTGATATGAAGTGACAATGCCAGTACACAATTAGCAAATAGTTGCTATTATTGTTACTATCTTAGAGGCACCCCATCAGAAAGAGGTGTTCAGCCCGGTGTATCTTCCTTCAGCCTCAATATCTTCATCCCCTAGAATGGGGCAGAGGCCAAGCTCCACCCTGCAACAACCGCGAGACAAGCTGTGACTGAAGGGCTGGAAAAGCCCTGCTTCATATCACCCTGTTATATTGTCTTCCCAGTAATTACGTGAATTATCTTGCCCATGTATTCATTTTCTTATTTCGTATCTGTCTCCCCACCACAATGTAGACTCCTGGAGAGCAGGCCTTTCCCTCCTACTCCCAGATGTAGTCAGCGCTTATGCACAGTGCCTATCACCAAGCAAGCACTCAACAAAGACCTGTTGAAGAAAAGGAATCCATTGAGCTGACTGACTTTTTTTGCCAAGAACAGCGCTTAAGATGTGAGATAGAATTATTGCTTCCGTTTTAGAAATGAGGAAACTGAAGACCAAAGCGATTAAAGCACCTGCCCAAGGTGGCACAGCAGGAAGTCAAACCCAGGTCTGAATTCAAAATCTAAATTTAAATATCACACAACACGGCCTCCAAAAGTAGGGGCCACCAGATCTCCCAGGAAGGCCCATTTCAACAACACACACCGAGCCCAACCACCCTGGAATCTTCCCACAACCGCGGTCTGGGGTCCAAACTGGGCCTCGGCCCAGAAGCCCCCACGCCACCGAGGAACAGCCCCGCTTCCGGCCCAAGGCCCCGCCCCAGCCGGCAGAGCGGAGAGCGCGCCCCCCGTCCCAGCCCGCGCGCGCTGGGTCACGGCCCCACCCTTCCCCCCACACGGCCCGAAACGCACGGCCGTGGGGAGCAGCCCAGGCACCGCCCGCAGGGTCTACAACAGCATGCCCGGACCGAGATCCACCCGGCCGACCCCCTCCGCCGCCACCCGGTACCCTCTAGCATGCTCACCGGCTCTCGGCGGGACCGCGTCCACTGCCTGTGCCCGGCTCCGGTTCCGTCTTCGTCTCGTTCAAACCGCCAGGCCCCGCCCGCCCGGCCGCGCGATGACCTCACACGCACCCCGTTACGCGCCGACGTAATGATTCGTCATCACCCGCCGGCTCCTTTTATAGACGGACTCGGCGGCGCACCCAGGCGGAGCCTGCTGCTTGATTGACAGCTGTGGAGCTTAAGGGGTGGGGGCCGACTTGAGGCCACGTGGTTGCCGTAGCCAATGAAATCCAACTTTGGGTGGCTGTGACTCCGCCCAGAAGGCGGGAATCCAGTTACAAATTCTCTGCGCCAACAGTCAAGACAAAAATTGGTTTTACAATTAATTAATACAAAAATAAAGAGTTGTCGGTAATATATTTGATAACGCTTTGAGAAAAATCTTAAAAGTCGCCTCAGAGACAGCCTCTGCCACCCTATAATGATCCTGTAATGTCATCCGGTTTATTTTCTTCTTAGTACCTGCAGTCCTTTCGTTTGTTTACATCTATCTCTGCCTCTTCAGAAGTTCCACGGGAACGAAGATCTCATTCCTGTTCCTGGCTCGATATAGATTTCCAGAGACTTGCAGAAAGAATTAATTATACCCATTTTACAGAAGAGGAAACTAAAGCTCAGGTCGAATTGACTTGCCGCACATCAGAGGTAGATCCAGATTTCTAGTTGGTTCCCATACCCATGTTTTATATATTCGTGTATTGAACAAATATTTTTCTCTCTTCAATCAAGCCCTAGAGATTTTATGGGGAGCAAAAAAACAAACATAGCCTCTGAACTCTTAAAAGTTGCCGGAGTGGGGGCCTCCCTGGTGGCGCAGCGGTTGAGCGCTGCACTGTGGCGCTGTGGGCAGCGCGCGATGCGGGTTCCATGCCCAGCTGGGGAGAATCCCACATGGCGTGGCAGACCTCTCCTGCCTCGCCCGCTGCTCCCCTCAGCAGTGTATTTCTGATCTGCCTGCTCTGCTCCCCGCTCTGTCTCTGGTGAACCCTCTCGCCGCCCCCCGCCTCTGGCCTGTAACCCAGCTTGAAAAAAAAAAAAAGTTGCCAGAGTGGGGCCTCCCTGGTGACACAGGCGGTAAGGTCTTAGCACTGTCAAGCTGTCAGAAGCCACTGCAGCATGAGTTCAATCCCTGTCCAGGGAGCTAATCCACATGGCACAGCAGAGCTCTCCTGTTTTGCCCTGCTGCTCCCCTCAGCAGTGTCTCTCAGTGGACTGCCTGTTCTGCTCCCCACTCTGTGGTGAATCCTCTCACCCCTCTACACCTCTGGCCTAGACCACTGTTCTCGTATACATAAATAAATAAATATATAAATTTTTAAAAACTCCAGTCTGGCAAAGCACGCAAGAGAGCGTAAGTGGCACAAGTCACTGCTTAATTACAAACCGCTTAATGCTAGTTGGAAGCATAGGTGGCAGGGATGACGGCATCTGCGCTGTGTGGAACAGGGTGCTGAAAGTCCCTTCTGGGCCAGGTCTGTCCCAATTAGTTGTGGGAGGCCAGGGAGATATCCAGGGGGAAATGAAGTTGGGGGCTAGGCCAGGACCTGTGTATCAGCTGGTCTGGAGATATTTCAAAATTTTAACCACCAGTAATGCTGGTTGTCTCTGGTGTGTAGCATGTCTGTCACAAGGAGACCTGACCTGGCCTGAGCAGTGTGGGAAGGCTTCCTAGAGATGATAGTTGTTCTAAAAGATGAGATATTAGGGAAGCAAAAGAGTTAAGAAAGAGGAAAGAGCAAAGAGTCCTGTAACCAAATGAGTGTAGCAGTAGTAATACTACATCATGTATTGATATGAAGCATGGATAATGAAGTAAAGCTATTCCTAAGTGGTTTGGGGCAACATGTTACCTCTATTTTACACAGGAGAACATCAGGTCTCCAACAGGCTAAGTGAACTTCATAACTAGCAAAAACAAGTAGATCTGGTTCAAATCCTGGTGTTTGTAAAGTTCTTAAACCACTCCTAGAAGACAGCAGATGCTCAGTAAATGTGAGATTTCTGATTCCTTTTTGATGAATGCCAATATTCAATTAAAGCAAATTAACTGTTTTAAGTATTACCTTAAAGGCCATTTTGCTTGGTGGGAAAATATTAGTGTAGAGGATGAAGTCAGTGGAGAAAGACGGGTCAAGAGTCTCAAATGACAAACTAGAGTTTGAACCTGGTTCTGGATACACAAGTAAGTTCATGATCAAGAGAATCCTAAATAAAATTCACCCACCCTCCTGGAGACTACTCCCAAAGAGATGAGAGGGTCAAGTGGTTAGCTCAGGGTCTATTCTCCTGGGGGAAAGACTAGCCAAGGTTATCTGGATCAGATTAAGCCTAGACTACAAAAGGTCAGAAGATAAAGAAAAAAAAAAAAAGAATTTCCACCCAGAAGGAGAAATAACTTTGGAAATTTTTTTTTATACATACAAGTTGGGGTACAGGCCAGAGGCGTGGGGTGGCGAGAGGGTTCACCAGAGATAGAGCGGGGAGCAGAAAAGGCAGATCAGAAATACACTGCTGAGGGGAGCAGCGGGCAAGGCAGGAGAGGTCTGCGGTGCCATGTGGGATTCTCCCCGGCCCGGCGTCAAACTCGAGTCGCCGCTGCCAACAGCTCCACAGTGCAGCGCTTAAGTGCTGCGCCACCGGGGAGGCCCAACTTTGGAAATTTTAATCTGTCTTTAAATGACTTTTAATAATTGAAGTAATCTCATTATCAAATGGAAATTGAGTCTGGAAGAAAAAGAAATGGTGAATCTCCTCTCCAAAACCAAAATAAGCAAAACACTGACTTGAACACCAGTGTGTGGCAAATGTATGACAAATAGATTCAACCAGAAAATGTGTTGGGAGGTCTCAGCAGCCTTGCGGACCTCAAAAATCCCTGAAGACCACAAAAATATGAAATTATAATACAGAGAGCATTGCACTAAGATATTCTTCTATCACAGGGAAGGATGACTCTTATTAGGGAATGGCTCCTAAGCCTGCCTAGAATGGGGGAAGGAAGGCTTCCTGGAAGAGGTGAGACCTGTAGGGCCAGGGGAAAAACTGTTCCAGGCAGAGAACAGCATATGCAAGCAGTCACCAGCTCCAGTAATGCCAACCTGTTTTCTCTTGAAACCTCCAGATGAGCAAGACAGGGAGATTATAAGTGCCAGTTTAGGCATTGCTCTGTATGCTTCATAACTAAACATTTCTATTTTTTTATCATTTTTTAATTTTTATTCCTATCTTTTACATTATTGTGTATTCCCCATAGATTACCCACCACCGATTCACCCGTGAACCATCACCATAGTCCCTTGTACTCTTTTCTCCCCCATTTTGAGCACTTTCCCTCCCCCTTCCTTGCTGAATGGCTCTTATTTGATTTTCCTATATTACTGTCATAACTAAACATTTTTTTAAAGATTTATTTATTTATGCATACAAGCTGGGGTACAGGCCAGAGGCGCGGGGCGGCGAGAGGGTTCACCAGAGACAGAGTGGGGAGCAGCACAGGCAGATCAACGGAAATACACTGCCGAGGGGAGCAGTGGGCAAGGCAGGAGACGTCTGCGGCGCCATGCAGGAATCTCCCCAGCCAGGCCCCGAACTTGCATCGCTGCTTCCGACAGCCGGACAGCACAGCGCCTGACTGCTGCACCACCGAGAAGGCCCATAACTAAACATTTTTAAAATCAAAAAACCAAGTGCAGTGTGTGATCATAGGGTGGATATTGGATCTTTCCCTATAAAGGTCATATTGGAATAAGGGCAAAATCTAAATAATAGACTAAATAAAGACGCAAATGAGTGAGTGTTCATTTCCTGACTGTAGCAAGTGTACTATAGTTATATAAAAGAATAACTGATTTTTAGGAAACACATTGACAGATTTAAGGATAAAGAGGCACTATGTCTGCAACTTACTCTCAAATAGTCCTGAAAAAAATAAGAGATGACAAAACAAATGTGGCAAAATGTTAACATTTGGATAATTTGGCTGATGAGTATTTCATACTGTTCTTGCAACTTTTCTGTAAGCCTATAATTACCTTACAACAACAAAAAGAAAATACAAAGAAAGAAGGCAGAAAGGAGGGAAGTAAGTGTGCCAGAAGAAAATAAGAAGGGAAAAAGGTAGGCAAATTGTACCCCAGCTGAAAGGGCAGCAGGTAGTTTCAACACACACACACACACACACACACACACACACACACACACACAATGCAAGCGAGATCACAGAGAAATGATAGCAGACCTATGTTTTCACAGAATAGATTCCAACTCACAACTCTGCATGGCTCTGGGTGTTATATAACTACTAGGTTCTCTTACCTGTGATCAGGTAGCCAGGGCCTACCTCAGGATCAGTAACAGAGCAGCTGCCCTCTACTTGGCCCTCACTAGCAGCAAGCACTCTTCCATGCACTTCACACACATCACATTTGAGCCACACATCAGCCTTATGAAGTTGATATAAACAACCCTGATTTACACCTGGGTAAACTAAGGCATAGAGCAGCTATGCAGCGTACCCAGGAACAAAGGTTGGAGGAGCTGGAACCTGGATGGGTACCCAGTCTGGATCTAGAGAAAAATCAAGGACCAAGCACAGACTTGGGCCAAAGCATCACTCAAGAAGCTATTACAAACTTGGGTGGCTGGAAACCCAAGGAACTGAGATAGGGTGGGAGACCCTTTCTGGTGATGACCCCCCACAAAATAGTTGTAAGACCCAGAAGCCAGACCCCACAGTCCCAGACAAGATATCTTCCACAGGGGCTCTGGAAGCCAGATGCCAAATCCACCCCCAGCCCCTCTGTAAGGACCAAGGTGATGCGGCTGATTGTGAGGACAGCACTTCAAGGCAGCAGTCACCGCAACTGCTGAGCAACAAATAGAAATATTACCCTGCGCTTTTTAAAACTTTATTAATTAATATACTATGACCCAGATACAAGCCAGGAAACTGGGAGAATGCATCAGAAGACTCACATGCAAACCCCAACCCTTGCCCCAGATCAGAATGTTCATCTTTCTTCCCTTTTGCCTTTGAGTCTGGGAACACTCAGGCTAGGGGCAGGGAGGGGGGCGGTGGGTAAGACCTGCCCACCACCCCCACCACCAACCTGAACCACAACTGGCCAGGTGCCCAAGGGCCACTTACCTTAAGGGCTACTCCATCTCCTCTCTTGGGGTTTTGAGGCCGGGACTGTTTGTTTTGCTTCATTCTGTCCTGGCATCTGGTCTAGCACTGTGCACTAGATGGCTTAATAGTCCCCTGGCGTTTCAACACATCAGAGAAGCACCAACCCAACTAGCTAATTGCCAATTGTCTCACCATGGTGATTTGTACCTGTTCTAGCTTCACAGCATCTAAATATCCTTCACTCCAAGTCTAGGCCAAGCCCTTTGGGAACCTGATCTTAAGGCAAACAACTAAAAGAAACTGAGGCTCAACTGACACATGAATCCCATTCATTAGTACATCTTTCTCCCTCTGCATGCAGTCAAATTTTAACCCTCTAGTGAGTTAGAGTCATTGACTTCTTTTTCCTCACAAAAGACTAGAGAGGTAATGGAATGAGGAGCATGGCATGAGCTGTGGGCTCTGGCCAACTGGCCTAGTAAACTGAAAAAAACGGAACTATTGGAGGGAGTTTGCAGTGTTAGGCTTCGATTAACAAAAGATACAGCCCCAAAGGGCCAAGACCTGAGTTAGGCAGCCCTGTGAGAATCCTAGAGCTACTCCCAGTCCCCTCACTCGGGCTAAGTGCCCTTGATAATTGTGACTTAACTTGGGAACCCTTGAACCAGGTGCAAGTGAATCCCAGAGGCATACAACTGCAAGGATCAGCCCTGGGATTCTTGAGTGGCCAATTCTTGATCAGCTACCCAAGAGCTTTAAGAAATAGGCTGAACATGACTGTTCCAGACATCAATCTTTAAATGAAAACACTCAGGTCATGGCGTGGGGAAGCAGGGTTGGAAATACATTCACAGTCCAGAGCTGTCAGATGCAAATTCTGGAGGCAAGGCCCAGCACTCTTAAGCCTCCCAGGTGGCAGAGGGGTTAGTCTCAGTACTATTAAGCTATCACCAGCCACTGCATGAGTTTGAACCCGGCCAGGGAGCTGACCCACAGTGTGCAGCAGACCTCTCCTGCCCTCTGCTCCCCTCAGCAGTGTATTTCAGCAGATGGGCCTGTTCAGCTCCCCACTCTGCTTCAGGTGAATCCTGTCACCGCCGACCACCCCCCCCAAACTCTGGCCTAGACCCCAATTCTTGTATCATAAAAATCTTTAGGGGGTCTCCCTGGTGGCACAAGGGGTTGAGTATAGCACCATGAAGCTATCCAAAGCCACTGCAGCCAGGGAGATTCCCACAATGGCCCTCAGCATTGCACTTCAATGGATCTGCCTGTTCTGCTCCCCGTTCCCTCTGGTGAATCCTCTCACCACCCCCCACAACTAAACCCCAGTTTGTATGCATAAATCTTTAATTAAAAAAAAAACTTTAAAAAAAAAAGCCTCCCAGAGGAAGCTGCTCTACAGTTTAGGTGGCTGAGAGATGGAGAACAGGCTCCTCACCAGCTCGTGACCAGCATATGGGGCCCACACTGTGTCAAGCACATGAACAATCTACCTCAATTGCCCACCTTAGCCAGGCCCTCCCACACACCACCCATCTGACCTATCTGACCTGGAAAAGAACAAAAGGGACACCAGACTGTTAGAGAAATACTGATTTTAATTCAACATAAGGTAAACTTTAGGCATCCGTCATCTCAGCCTAAAAATTAGCAAAACTGTTGAGACAAGGCACAATTTTTCCCCATACTTGTTACGTGGCTCCAGTTACAAAAAAAACTTTTATGAAAATGTTGAAACATAAAAATAGAAGTCTGTGTCTAAAAAAAAAAAAAATGTAAAAAATTCCCACGAAACTTGACTTTGTTCCTTATTCTACAAAATAGCACCAGTAAGAGGAGTAAAAGGTGTTAAAACCATTACAGCAGCATTTCTGAAATGCAGCTTGTTCGACCTCCCAAGCCCCTTAAAAAACGACTTGTCGTGGAATAAAAGAGGAGTTTAAAATCTCTAGAGGGGTGATCGAGCTTTTATTGCCTTTTCCCCCTGCAATCTCTTAGATGAGGGGAAGTGCGAGTAATGTGCTTCTGTCACTGCTTCTCAGTTTAGAGAAAGGCTGAGGAATTAGGATGTCATAACTTGGGGACCTGTGCCTGGAGGTTTGAGGGTGCCTTTTTGAGGGGTAGGGAGTGGGGAGGGGTCCTTACCTAAGCCTCCTTCACTCCAGTCACTTGGGGAAGGAGCCAGTGAGAAGCCATGCCCATCTATTGTACAACACATGACATCTCCTGACCACACCACCCCTTCCTGAGCTCCCCAGAGGGGTCTATTGCAGTCACCAGGAGGGATTCAGCTAAGAGCTGCTCTGACCTTCTATCCGGGGGAAGATATAGCCCTGAATGTGATGATGCCATCATCCCTGCTGAAATCATCATCACTGTGGAAACGCCTCTCAGTGGGACACTGGATCCCAGCCTTTATACTGAGGCGAGGGGAACTACTTGGGGGAAATTCAAGACAGACATAGACATCATTTCCTCTTCTGCTAGCCCCAGGAAAAAAAGCACCCTGGGTCTGAAGTTGTTCCTTAGCTACCGGCTACTACTGCCTGCTCAAAGAAACAAGGAGTCACAGACATTTTAAAAAGGCAGACATTTTAAAAAATTTTTAAAGTCTTGCAGTAACTGTCTTGGTTGACTTTTTTCAGCATGAACCTGAGTGCTGGAGAGCTGTGGGCACTGTGGTTTTGGTATCTTAGCCATTGTGACTGAGCAGTAAAACCCGGGAGGGGGGGAAAAAGCCATCTTACTACCTACTTCAAGTTTTAACGTTTTAGAAGACAAAATGAGCACCGTGTCTGGCTGCTCCAGCAGCCAGGTCTGAATTGTGCATGAGGAGGTGGCACCTAGGCTGCCCCTGCCAGGACGGACACAGGGTACTTGCTCCTGTGACATGACACAGCTGAGGTGACGACAGGTGTGGCCCAGGCGGCACCTCCCGGTACTGGCTTGCTCAGGCACACCCCAGGGCCCCAGGCACCACCGCCTGCCTGGGCAACTATTCACAGGCAAAGTAGTCCTTCAGGGGGGCGAAGAGGTGTCGGATGACTGGCACACTCCAGGACCTCCCGAGCAGCTTCTGGCGGGCACCGCGACCCATGTTTGACACATCTGTGTAGTGTACGGGAAAGCCGAAGATCCTGGGGGGAGGGGCACCAGAGTAAAAAGACAGGAAATCAGAAGGAACCCCGGTCCAGCAGGCTGAGGGCTTCTGGGAGATGTTGACCACAGCCAGAACCGTACCACTCTCTCCCCTGTGTCCTTTCCCTCCAGGCCTTCGCATGAGGCCTCTCTGCAAGCCCAGCGAGGTCAGGTCCTCCAGTTCTTCAGAACACAGGCGACTGTCCCAAGGGCACCTGTTCTGGGCATCCCTGGGCACTAGCACCACACACCCTGGCAGAGTTGGTGTTCAGTGGACATCTCTCCAATGAAAAAATGAATGCTAAGACTGTCAGGACAGGCATGTATCTGTCTTTAAACCACAAGATGGATAAGTTAGGCAATTTCCTTAATTAGAAACAAGGACTCTTGCAAAAACAGACCTTCTTCAATCATCAAATGCTCAGGAAATTCACTGGGAGGACACGGAAGCAGCCTGCACTTTCCTTCCCTTTACAAACCCAGTTGGTGGACTAAGAGCCACACTGGAATTAATGGCAGATGGCAAGCAAGCATGCCAAGAGCCAGCTCTGTGAGATTCTCCCAGCATGGTAAAGAGGCTCTAAATGTACTGGGTCTGCTACTTTCCCAGGCTCACAATATTAAAAAAATCACACCAATGGACCAACAGCTGAGTGGGTGTTAAGAAACATGCCAAAGATGCAAAGCCTGGGGCCCCATATCCCAGGTCCAACCCCGGATTAGGCTTAGGTCTCAAATACAGAATAATCCCCAGCATGAATGGGGCAGGTTATACTCCAGTTTCTTCCTACTAACCAGAACTTATTTTGATACCAAAAACTGTTCACGACTAAGAGATAAAATTGGTTATAGGACTGAAGCATCTAGGATGAAAATACTCCATCAAATCCTTTGAGATATACCCCAAAATGTGAATATTCATAGCCCTTGACTGCATTTCTGGCAAGAAAAATAAAGAACAATAGGAAAAACAAAAAGAGGAAAAAAATAGAAACCAGAATAGGAGAACTGAAATCTACAATCTGGTTCTTTGAATCAAATATCTACAACCAACTGAGCCCAATAAATTGAGGTGGGGGAAGACAGACTGTGGCTAAGCAGGTATCACCTCCAGAATGAGGCAAACTTAACTTGGCATAAGGAATCTTCCGAGAAGGAGCAACGGCATGTCAGTGGGGTTTTCTTTAGCTTTAATATCCTAGAGTCCCCAGCATGTTGGGGCAGGCAAGGGCCGGGGCAGCGCAGCCAACAAGACAAATGATGCTGTCTGATGACTTCATGTTCCAGATTCCTCACACCACCACCCTTCCAACACTTCTACCAGAAATAAGACCAACCCTGAAGGCCACAATTCCCAGTCCTGCACACAGGCTGGGAAGATCGTGTGGGAGGCAGGCAAGCACCTGCAAGCAAGCGGCTGTGTCTTCTCCACATGTTCTTCCCCTTTCTCTCTATCTGCATGGTTCCCCTCTCCATAGCAGCCTTGCTCACCTTTCTAGCTCAGTGCACCACAAAACATCTTCTTTGCCATTCATGACAACAGGGAAAAGTTGGTTTTTCCCCTGTTTGATCGAGTTCGACTTGGTGGTAATTGTCTGTACTTTCTTTAACTGGAGAACAAAACGACATCATGGAGTGAGCGCAGAAGGAAGGGTCGGGTGGCGGGCTCAGGAGCACTGCGGGGAGTTGGAGGCGGGCAGGGTGGTGGGGGAGAAGGGGTTGCAGACTGGGCTGGCAGAGGGAATGAGAACAGACATGGAAGGACAAGAAGTTAAAGGACAGGAGGAAGGATCAGCCTCAGCAAGAACAGGAGATACAGTGACCATGAAGATCGCAAGGGGCCAAGAAAGCAGTTACTGATCAAGCAAGATCAAGCAAAAAGGTAAAAATCCACCCATATTCTAGATGGTGAACTAGGGCTTGGATGAATGGAGCTTCACTTGTGTAAACATTGAGGATTTTATGGAGATAATGGTTATTACTCTTTTGGGGGGGAGGGGCATAAGTATTAACTTCTCATTAATTACTCATGTCTTACTAGAGGACCGGCTGAAATGAGTGTGCTTTCACAACTGGAAAGTCTGGTTGAATTTTGTTAGGTATTATTTGATCCTCAAGAACCTCTCCTCCTCTATGCACTTGAAGATGGGACAGAATATTTATGTAGTGAGAGAGACCCAGCACCCGGGAGTTATGTGGGGGGGAGGGGCAGAACTGGATACCAAGGTCAAGTCCCAGCCTGGAAGTCACCAAGTGCATTGCCCGGAAGTTTGCAGTACAGACCGTTTGTGAGCACATCTTACCTTTGCTGTCCTATTGAACTCCAAGCAGTCCTGCAGCTCGAGTTTATCATTCTTTGATGCTATCACGGGCCTGGGAACAGCCAAAACCCATTACTTTCTACCATGTGTAAAGGGGCCTCGGCCAGGCGCCTCGCAAAGTGGGAGTGAGGACCCAAAGCTGCTGCAAGTGTGCTCTGGCAGTGAACTTATTACAAATACAGGAGAATGGCTATGGCATAAGCCTGTGTGTGGTGGCCAGGGACAGACCAGCCCCTTGAGGAGGGCCCAAGTTCAATGTCCAGGAGGAGCGAATGCACCCCCACTCCAAATTTCAATATTAGTCTAGCTCTGCCATTGAGGAGAGCAGGAAGACATGTGGGGGGAGGAGGGGTGTGTGCACACTGCAAGGAGTCAGGGCAACCCTCAGCCCCAGGCACACTGTGTCCTGGCTGTGCGATGACCTCGAAAAGGCCTGGGTCTCCTGTCTCCAGAGCTTTTATTAGATCTTTGTGTCTCTCTGCCTGATACAATTTGCATGTCCAGTTCATCACTTGGTGGCTGATGTCTGAGGGTGTAGCCTCAGGTTTTAAGTACTAAGTGGGTACATGCAGGTAGGACAGGAGGTGGCTCACAAAAGGACTAACTGCCCTGAAAACTTTCACCACTGAAATCTGCAAATGTAAAGAAGCAAACAGATGCCTGAAAGGGGAAAGAATGGAACATTTAGAGACTAAAGTGCTAAGCAATTCCAGAGCAGAAAAGCAGCAAGAGGTCTGAATGCAGCGATGAGGAATCCCACAGCCAAGCCTGAGAGTAAGAAACTTCTAGGCCAAAAACAAATGAGCTGAAACCCTACCCTAAGTGGGACTATGGAAATCACAGAAAATGTTCCCCTAGATTCTGTCTTTGACTCCCCCTTTCAGATGTATTACCCTGTGCCCATTAGCACCTCCTTCCATGAGCACTCCGGGAGCTAAGGGACCCAGGGGACACAGAATAGGCCTACTGTGTGTTGACTCTAGGACTGACCTTTAAACACACTGGGATTTCCACTGAAGGCTGGACGGGGGTCTACATCATGGTGGATGCTGCAGAACCCTTAGAGCCCCACAGAACCCAGCTGTGGGGACTCATCTCTTAAAATAAATGAGGCAGAAAACCTGTCTTTCCCTGGTCCTTTTCATCTCAAACCCTCCCCACATGCAGTGCATCAGCAAATCCTTAAGTCCTCCAATCTGATTCCTTCTTTGCTAAACGCACAGCAATCTCCAAGACCCAGAGGCACCGCCTGCCCTTGTGTTATGCGCCGAGTCCCGCTCCCTGCCAGGGCCCAACAGTGGGCCACCCAGCCAGCCCTCCTCCCGCCACCAATGTCCCCCTTGTCTCCCTGTTCCTGCCCTCATCCCATCTAGTCTTTCTCCTACCAGAAACTACCATGAACCTAAGACACAACTCATCTGCTTAAACCTCCAGTGATTTCCCAGCCGCAGGCCCATCATGGGGCCCTGTCTTTCAAAGTTTGGTCTTCTTCCCTCCCCCATCACTCCCAGCCCAGAATACAGTTCTCTGCCCTGGTGTGGAAGTGCCCTGTCACCTGTCGCCCCTTTCCTCGGCCTTCTACTGGAATGCCTTTCTTTGGACCCTGCTGGGACAAAAAGTCCCTAACCCCAAGTCATGACCCAGAAATCACTTACTGTCTTATGGGCGCCTCCTCATTAGCATGCCCCCCCCCACCCGCAGGACTAGCACCTGATATGCACATCACCAAACTGCAATGGTGACAACAGTGCCTGTCACCGCCAAGGCCTGAGAACTCAGAGAATGAGGCTGTTCCACTCCAGACGTGGCTGTAGCACCCTCCAACTGGCTGATGAACCAAGAAAAAGTGCCAGCTACCCAAAGATACCCTCCATACTAATCGAGTACATTCTCACCTGTCCTCACTTTGCTAAATGCCAGGAAATTATTATGCTTCCAACACTTCCTTCTGAAGGCTAATTATTCTAAGCTTAACTCATTTACAAGTCTGGGATGTCACATCACCCTCAGATTTTGTATCTTAATTAGGCTGCTTGCCCCAAAACCACATATAGGAGACAATTCTCAGCAAAGTCACTTTGTGGTACTCACCATGGGCTGATTTAAAAAAAAGAGGAGGGGAAAGCTCTTGATTAAGAAAATACGAGGGAGAAAACATTTGGGCTCTCAATTGTCTCCCCAGCTCTGCATGTCACCACAGACATGCACCAGGGAACAAAGCACAATCCCCCTATACAACAGAACTGACGGAAGGGGGTTATGGAAGAGTGAGCACCCCAGCTTTGAAATGATTGTCTGCTGCAGCACTTGGCGCTTTAAGAAACAGGCCAGGAACGAGTGGAGACAAGTGACTCCACTGAGGAATCCTGGCCTGAGGGTCCCACGCAGTTCCAGCACATCCTAGAAGGCATCAACCCACAACACAAGGGGCTGGTCTGAAACCCAGGAGGCTGTTACTCAGCAGAGCCAGTTCCCTCTAGAAGGCTTGAACAGGACTGTGTCATAAGATTCCTTGGTCAGGTCAACTCTGGCTGTGTTAACGCAACTATTATTACCTGTACCACTCAGAGTCCGAGTTACCTGTTCATCCCAGGTAGGTTGCCCCAGAAGTACCGGGCCCTGTGAGCAGCAGACACTTTGATGGCATCGATCATGACTGGATTGCACTGCCGAGAGAGAAGGGGCCCGCTCAGATTTCAGGGCAGCAGACAGAATGGTACTTCATCTGAGTTGGGACATGACAGCGCACTGGCTGTGGAGGCGACATGGCTACTGACAGAAGGGGACTACCAGCCCCATCAAGGAGCTAGCTGAGGACCAAGTTCGATCACTCCCACATTCATAGCAGGGCAAGACCAGATCAGACATGCAGGTTCTGAGAGACGGTATCCCCTGGGGCACGCCAGGTGATGACAGAATGTGCAACGTGAAGGTGGTAAAAGAATCTCCTATTTCAAATCTGGAAAGTCTGCTTATAGAAATGCAGTGTTGGCAGAATGTGGCTTGTGCCACCCATTTGGTGGCAAGAAGGAATTATTATGTATAATCTGTTAGAGCAGAACTTGAGCTATAAATTTTAGGGAAAAATAAGTGAGTTAAGTGCATTAAAAGTATTTAGGATGGTGCTTGAGGTGTAATTAAGCACTGGATAATTAGCTTGCCAGTGAATATTAAGTCTGAAGTTCTCAGGATAAAAATGAGCGGGGTGGGGAAAAGTGTTAATAAGAGCTAGGGCCGCCTTGGTGTCGCAGAAGTTAGTCTCAGCACTACCAAGCTATCCCCAGCCAGGCTGCTGACCCACATAGCACAGCAGACCTCTCTTGCCTCGCCCACTGTTTCCCTTCAGTGGATCTGCCTGTTGTGTTCTGCTCCCCACTGTCTCTGGTGAATCTCTCTGGCCATGTCCCAAGTTCATGTATGCATAAATAAATAAAAATAATAAATCTTTAAAAAAAAGAATAAGAGCTAAACCTTAGAAGTCCTTCAAAAAAAAAGTAGCTATGATTTCATCATCCTGACTTCAATGGTCAAAGAACCACCCACTGATGCCGCTACACTTGGATTGTGTCCTATCTTCTGTCAAGAACCTAGAAATTCCCAACACTGGCAACACCCACCCTCCAACTCTCATAACCAGCATGGCCTTTCCCCGCCCAAGCTGTCTTGATAAGCAGGACCCACAGTTCCCCTCACCTCCAGGAAGCGGGAGATGTCCCTCTTGTCACCGACCTTCATGGCTACCACATTCTCAAACATCCAGAAGAAGGGTCGGTCATCCCCCTCCTTGGGGCGTGTGTAATTCAGCAGGTGATAAAATTCAAAGAAGAGGCGGCCTGTGCCCTCTGAGGTCACAAAAAGAAGACCATGTTCCAACCCTTCAGCCCAACCCACCCGTCATATCGAGACCAGTGGGTTCCTGATGACCGCCTCAGACTGCTGGTCCAGTTTGCTCTGGGACTACTTAAGGACATCAGCACCAGCGATGTGATGATTCCCAGTCTCTCTGGGACTAAGGAACCACATGGGGCACGCACAGTGAGGGCAGGGTAAGACTGGTCAGAGGCAAGCACACCCTCTCAGGCTGCTCTCCTTGGAACACGTCATCTGCCTTGGGGTTTCTCGGGACAATCAGAAAGAAGGGGTGCTCACCGTACAGACCCTTCCGGGCAGGATTCACATTTGAGAGATCATTACATGGGCTCCCACCAATCACCAAGTCGAAGGGGCCCCATTCTTCAATCTGTGAGAAGAGCAGTCATACTTCAGGAGGTCAGGGGGCATGGGTGCGGGACAAAGCCTGCTTTTTCTTGTAGACCCACTTCTAGAATCCTGCTTGGCCACTCAAGTGCCCCATCTGTTTCTGATGCGAGACAGCACAGTGCTCAGGATTCTGAAGATGGAGTCAAGCTGGGTGCCCTGGCTCAAGAGCTTGGTGTGACCACAGGTTCTCCCTCCCACCACCCTGGGTCTCCTCAGGAGGCAGAGGAGTGAGGGGGTTGCTGCAGAGCCCCAAATGCACACAGGCTGCCCTCACATTTTTCTTTGTGATGTTCCTGACATCATTCACGTATTTGATATTGCCCTCGTGTTTAACGGTTCCAACAGCAATAGACTCTTCACAGACTTCGGAGGCGATGTACTTCTCCACTTTAATGCCCAGTTCTCTGAGGACCAAGTATCCTACGGGAGTCAGGGAGACAGAAAATGAATCCAGGGTCCTTCTGTACATGCCTTTTCTCTAGTGATCTAAACCATCTCGAGGACTCAGCTCAGATCCAGCAAGGACATGGCACCCTACAGTAAAGCCCGGCAGAGGGCACAGAAATTGTTACCCTGGACACACCAAGCTCTCCAGAGTGCAGAGTTCTGTAAAGAAAGTGACTCAACTGGTACAGCCTCCACTAGGGAAATCCATTCAAAGTGAAAGATGCACAGCCAATGCCCAGCAATCGTCAGGACAGACACAGGGATCTCTTACAAAACCCTGTTTAGGCAAGAACACTAAGGTCTGGCAGAAATGGGGAACACTCAGTTCTACTCTGGCTTATCTGGTGACACAGAGGAGCCAGAATAGGGAGAACAGCAGTGGCCATGTTAAAGTGGTCAATGTGCAGACAGGTGGACCAGCACACACACAAACACAGCTGACTAGAGTTTGGTGCTCATCGTGACGCTTCCTGCTCTTGTGAAAGGCTACTCACAATGTCCCAGTTCCCAGAACTGAACGAGTTAAACTTGACAAAGCCTCAAGGGGCAGACGCGCGTGTCTTCTGTGCTTATTCTCTCCGGGGAGAAACCTCGGGGAACGGGACCAAGTCTATAGATACTAGTGGAGTTGCTTAACTAACCTCCACTATCTCTGTGCTTAAGGAGTGAATAATTTTTCTAAGATACAGACACAAATGAAATCAAATGCAACAGCTAAAGACATACATGCCTTTTAAAAAGGCTCCAAAAGGTCAGGTGGGTAAAATGGGAACGTTTTGATAGAAACTAGGAGCCAAAGGTTTTCTGAGAATAGGTGACAAACAGGTAATCTCTGGGGTCTTTCTGAGCATTGAGGACAAACACCTGGACCAGGTGAGCATCCTAAGTGAACTCCAGACTCACCTGTTGCAATTCCATCAAACAGGGACAAGACTCGAATGGGCCGCCTTCGGGCTGCAGGAATCGCGGGGTATAACTTGGGGGCTTCCTGCCAGGTTAAAGAAGGAGGTCATGGAGATCCGGGTGCGGGGGGAGACTCGGCCTCTGCAGGAGGAGGGGGCTAAGCTTCCTGAGGGGGCCCAGCCCTGCACGCAGCCATTTCGGACCATCACCTATGTAGGAGCTCTGGCAGGGCGGGCACGTTCAACACGGAGCACAGGTGAGACTGAGAGAGACGCGTACACACAGAGACAGGGTCCCCTCCACAGAGACAGGGTCCCCTCCACAGGAGGGCTGGGGGCTCCCCCAGGAATAGGCAGAAAGGAGCCCAGGAAGACACTCCATTAAGATGTTAAGTGTGAGTTACTAACTCCTCTCTTCCTTCTGTGTTATTAACTCAGAAGACATCGTTCTAGAACCATTTTTAAAGAGGCCCTTGAAAATCCTTGAGGATTTTCCAATCCAAGAAGAAGGGATGAAAGAACACGGAAGAGAACGACTGCATAGGAGGCCTCTGGTCTGAGGCTCTCAGGGCTAAATCCTGTAACAGCTCTGTATTCCGCTAGCTCTTGCCAGCACACTTGGCTGCACTACAGACCCCTGGAGACCAGGGGAGCTCGGTGCTGGGCCGGGGAGCCCATGGCTTACGTATTCAAGCCCCGTGTCGCTGGTGAAGAAGGACTGCAGGCGCACGCTCCAGTCCTTGCGGCGCCGCAGCACGCCGTGACAGCGCTGGGGGAGGCACATGTAGCAGCTCCAGGGCTCCTGCAGCTTCGCGTCCTCTGCCGTGCCTGAGCCCACCAGCACCTCCAGGCATTCCACGCAGAAGCACCTACACGGACCGCAGGAGAGAGAGGGGAGGCTGTCACTGATGCGCTCCTCCATGCCCTCCCCAGGGCAGGTAGGTGTGACTGGAGGGAAGGCTAACGCCTTCCTTCCCTACTGGGTATCCCCAAGGCACACACTCCGCAGATAAACTTTTCAGCCACCCTAGAGTTGGCCGGTGTCCTGGGAGATGCCCACCACTCCCTGCCCTCTCAGGTGTAGTTGCCTTAAGCCACCTCTGTATGCCCACACTTAGGGGAGGAAACAAGGCCCAAGCAGATTCCAGACTCAGAGCTGGTGCCCAGCTCAGCCTGGCTCCGGCAGTCGGGGCCCGTAAACGCTCACCGGCAGCAGCTGGTATTGCTGCAGAGCAGCAGCTCGCGGCCCTCGCAGCACACGGTGCAGTAGGACTGGTAGCCATCGTCGTCGTACATGTAGAAGAGCTCGAGGAAGCGGTCCTGCAGCCAGAGACACACCCGTGAAATTGGAGAGCAGCAACCACCAGGCCACGCATGTTCGCTGGCTGAGGGCAAGGACTCAGCCACAGACCAGTCAAGGGTAGCTCGGTGCCCTTCTCAGGGACAACTGGCCAGGGTCTGTGCCTTGCTGTGGACACCCCCTCAGCTACAGCACCTGTTCTGCGTGACAGGTGGCAGGGGCCCACGAAGGCCTCAAGAGAGCAAGTCATAATGGCTTTAAGCAGGTGCTTTTTGTTCAGTGGAAGGACAAGGGTGTCACAGAGGAGGTGAGGGACAGGTTAAGTGTAGGGTGGGAGACAGGCGAGGACTTACCCGGCAAGTCTGGCAGAGCCCACCCTCAAAAAGAGGGTGGAAGGACACGGGGTTTTTCCTACCACAGGACAAACAGCTCTCTGTAAGAAAGACAGGGAATCACCTGTGGCAACTCTGACCCCCATCAGCAGCTGAAGCCTTGTGTCCACAAGCCTGACGGTCTCCATGCAAGCCTCGTGCCAGGACACTCGCCTCACGCTGGGTCCCTTTCAACAATGCACCAGGTGGGGTGGTCAACAACCAAACACATGGGGCGCAGCCCAGAACACGGTGTCCTCCAGCAGAGGTGTGCTTGGAGAGCCTGGCCTGAAAATCTTTGCTATTTTTGAAAGTCTGGGACTTCGGGGATTTTGTGGTGTTACCAAGTTTCTTGCTCAGCATGAGAATACACATCCGGGACAAGCCTCACAACAACTGCAGCTAATCCAGAGCCAGCCCTCCCTGCTTATCAGGTCAAGACTTACTACCAACACACAGCAGGTAAGCAGACCCTGTTAGGAAGGACCCAGCATCCCAGCAGACAAGAGTGTGAGGGGTTGTAAAATGAGTGTCCAGGTTACTTGGATCACCAGGTACTGCTCCAAGCCCAAGCTTTCCCCAGGGTTCTGCGTTAAGAGCTGCGTGCTTTGCCTACCAGTCCTGAGCTACCACTCAGTATCTGTAGACTGAAGGATGTCAAGATGAAGCAAGAGAAAAGTTCTTCTTGGCACATTCTGAGTTCCACTCAACATAAATGAGGAGTTTTAATCCAGTGGGATTCTCAGGCAGGGCAGAAAGGGCTGAGCTTGAGAGAAAGTGATATGAAGTGTATCCGCCTTCTACCTCAAAGCTCCAGTTCGTGCTGGGTAAACATCAAGGGAGCCCTGATCATGGTTTCCTGGTTTGACTTTTTCCCAGCTAAGGTGTCCTAGCTCACATTATGACTCTACCCAACCTCCACCAGCCTTAGATTAGGGGACAAAGTCAGTCTCAGCCAATATTGGGCAACTCCTATAAAAGGTAGTTACTATAATGCCCACCCCTCGACCTGTCAAAGCAGAGCTTTGGGTTAAACCCGGCAGGGCACCCTAGGCTAGACAAGGCAGATCAGAGCACCACCTAGGGAGGAATTCCAAGGAGCAATATTACCTTCCAGATTGCTCTTGTTGTTGGTGACATCTGAAGCCATTTGCTCTGTTGAAAAAAGAAGTTGTGAGCAGGGGTTCAGGCATACACCCTTCACTGGGTTGCCCTCACCCTCTACCAAACCAGGTAAGAGGGAAAAGCGGTCCCCACAATCACCTCGAGTCTGGTCTTCCTCTCCTCGGTCTTTGCTGTTGTTATAGCAGTTTGTCTTGAGGCGCTTGGGTGGGGGGCAGTACTCGGAGGTGGTTGAGTCATCCGCGGTGCGTCTTCGCGTCTTGTTCTCTGTGAAAGGGAAGGAGATGGCAGCGATGGCAGCTGGGGCAGCACGGAGAACGTGGGCCTGGGACGGTACCCAGCTGTAGCTAGGCACGACGGCCCACGCCGAGTGTCCTACTGTCCCACTACAGCCAAACCCGTCTCCTGCCCAGGTATATAGGGTTTTTAACAGCTTCTGAAATGTAGAAGAGTGACTTCCTAAAGACTCAGCACAAAAGAACATTAGACAAGCTGAATCTACAGCTGAAATCCTGCCTGCAAGGACAGCCACGTGCAGCCACAGAGTACTTTAAACGTGACTTTCATGATGGAGAGACCAAATCTTCCATTTAATTTTGCTGTAAATTTTAAAACTACCAACTGATTATAATAAGTTCAAGGAAACAAATTAGACATTCACAATAATTTACATCAAGTATTTCCAATGAAAATTTAGCATCCAAATTGAGCTATGTTGTAAGATGAGTAAAATGGATGAAAACTGAAAATATTAAAAAGGAACTGTACAATATCTTAACTTCTCCTGACTTTTGGATATGCTAACATATTGGAAATACTGGACTGAATTAAATGTAGGAGAATTAATAACTTTGGTTCTTTTTCTCTTTAATGTGTTTATCAGAGAATTTTCAATTACACAGCTGTTCATATTTCTATCAATTCCATTTGTATTTGTATTGAATCGATTCAGCATGATCTACAAGGGACATGGTTCAATTTGACTCTTGCTCCTAGGAAAGAAAATGATTCAACCATTAAAAATATTCAAAAGAACTCTTCAGTGTACAAATCTGAGAATTTATACTACTGAGAAATGAAGAGAAAAGCAGAAATCCAACTCAGTGTCCATGAGAGTGGAAGAAGTGCACCCCAATAAGGTCAACTTGCAGGCTGTGTGAAGGTTGGGAGTGAAGGGGGGTGGTGTGAGCTGAGGTTGACTCTTAACAGACTGGATGTTGTTCAGTCACCAGGATAGGTCAGGAAATCCAAAGCAAGTGCAGAGACAACAGAGCATAGTCAAAGGTGGAGGGGATACCGTTTCTCCTTGATTCTAAGCTCCCACTGCCTGTACGACGCAACTTCGACTTATTAAGCACTTTTTTTGGGAGGAGAAACAAAACGAAACAGAAAAAAAACACTTATGTTAAATGTAAGGACTTTCAGACAAATCTTGGGTTTCAAGCATTCCGGTTTCAGAAGGGACAATGTGGCCCCATCAGCTGACTTTTAATGGAGGAAACATGGTATTGGTTAAAATATTAGGGCGGGCCCTCCTGGTGGTGCAGGGGTTAAAGTATCAGCGCTATCAAGCTATCTCCAGATACTGCAGGCTGGGTCTACCAGGCCAGGGAGCTGACCCAAAAGGCGCAGCCAATCTCTCCTGTCTTGCCCCCTGGTCCCCTCAGCAGTATATTTCAGTAGATCTGCCTGTTGTGCTCCCCACTTTGTCTCTGGTGAATCCTCTCTCACCCTTCCCTGTCTCACACCTCTGGCCTACACCCCAGCTCTTGTATGCCTAAATAAAAATAACTTTTTTCAAAACTATGGTGGGTGACAGGAAAGTTTTGTTTCATTTTTTAAAATACTTTCCACATTTTCTCCAATGAGAACTTTTTTTCTATCAAAGAAATAAAGTGCTGGGTACATAACCAGGGTTTTAAAAGGCTACGCTGTTTGTTTTACTAGAACCCTGAGAATTCCCACGGTGAGGGAGGGTGTGTCCAGTGCTGACTGCTGGAAAACGGGGATGCCCAAAGGGGCAACAGGGGCAGCAGCTGCATCTCCCATGGGTGCACCACCAGCTGACAGTGGCTGCTGTAACAGGGACCCATGCCCACCTGGTTGGTTGTTGTTGGGTTTGAGGCCCTCAACCCCGGTGGGTTTGAAGCCTCCATGAGCCCAATCGAGCATGGGCTTCAGCTGGTCCTCCAGTGAGTCTCCAGGGCTGGTGGGGAAGGTCTTGCCAGCCCGCACCCTTGCTTTCTGCGGGATAAAGACGAGTCTGATTAACAGGAGGGCTGGACACTGACTAGACCACGCCCAGGGATCCCCCCTGCTTGGAGCCAGATTCCCCTTTCACAGCAGGCAGCTGTCTTAGCCTTCAGTGGTATGTGGAGGGAAGGAGGGGCCTACGCAGGGAGAGAGGCAGGAGGCCTTGGGGAGAATTAAGCTTGGCAGACACCAACAAACATCTCTTCCCTGAAAGGAAAGAAGTCGAATGGTCGGTCACCTCCTCTCAAAGGGCAGAAGATCAGAACGAGTTCTCCCATATTTTGATATAAGAGAAGCTTCAGAGCCTCCCTGGTGGCGCAGTGGTTAAGTGCTATGTTGTGGAGCTGTCAGTGTTGGCGACACGAGTTCAATGCCCGGCCGGGGAGAATCCCACATGGCACGGCAGACCTCTCCTGCCTTACCCGCTGCTCCCCTCAGCAGTGGAATTCCATCGATCTACCTGTTCTGCTCCCCACTGTCCCTGGTGAAATCTCGCCACCCCACGCCTCTGGCCTGTACCCCAGCTTGTATGCATAAATAAATAAATTTTTAAAAAGAGAGAGAAGCCTCACCCAGCACAGTTTGATCACCTCTGAGAATGCCCCAAATTTCTTATTCATTCCCTAATTGAGATGGAGGTGTCAAGTGATAAATCCCATGATTACAAACATCCTCAAGATTTACACGTCTAATTAAGCAAAAGGGTCATAAAAATGCTGGACAAAGGCCACTGGTTAATTCCAGGTTAAGATATAGGGATGGGGTATCCCTGGTGGCGCAGCAGGGCTGTTGAGCTGAGATTCCCACATGGCGCGGCAGACCTCTCCTGCCTTACCCGCTGCTCCCCTCAGCAGTGTATTTCTGATCTGCCTGTGCTGGTCCCCACTCTGTCTCTGGTGAACCCTCTCGCCGCCCCAAGCCTCTGGCCTGTACCCTAGCTTGTATGCATAAATAAATAAATCTTAAAAAGAAAATACAGGGATGGACACAGCATAATGGATCTTAGCAGACAGATACCATGGACACAGCCAAGGAGAACAGAAGCAGCTGGCCTCAGTAGCTGACCAGTCTTGACCTTGAACCACATTTCTCAAAGGAAGGTGGCTTTGAAGGCACGGGACAAAGCATATTCATTGATGTGAACCTTGTCCCCACTTGTCAGTTCTGGTATTCCAACCAGCTGGAAGCTGGGACATCGCAGGGAAGGATTTCCCAATCTCAGTTGGCCTCTCAATTGAGCCCTTCAATCTGATCACCCTGAGCCCACCCTCCTCCAAGCCATCCTTGGCCACAAGGGTGACCTGAGCTGGTTTTTCTCCCACTGTAACTTTTCTCCCTGCCACCCACTTTGGCGTTACCTCCAGTGCATGATACATGGCCTTTCTGTACGAAACCAGCTTATTGAAGGTCGCGAGGTTAAAGTGCTGGCTGAACAGTCCCAGGGCTACGAGCTTATCTGCAGAGACCTAGAAGACAAAGTCATCGTCAACATGTGTCTACAGCCTGTGTCTGAGGTGTTGAGTGTCTCCCACAGGGTGATTCCTGGGGTCCAAGTTCATAGATTCAAAAGGGAAAAAAAGGGCCTCCTTGGTGGTGCAGCGGTTAGGCGCTGCGCTGTGGAGCTGCCAACAGCAGCGATGCGAGTTCAACACCCAGCTGGGGAGAATCCCATATGGTGCGGCAGACCTCTCCTGCCTCACCCGCTGCTCCCCTCAGCAGTGTATTTCTGATCTGCCTGTTCTGCTCCCCACTCTGTCTCTGGTGAAGCCTCTCACCACTCCATACCTCTGGCCTGTACCCCAGCTGTATGTATAAATAAATAAATCTTTTTTAAAAAAAAAAGGGAAAAAAAGCAGTAAATTGAAATGGTACTGAAACTGCTGGTACACCTCATAACCAGCACTATGGTGACCCTGAAACATAAAAAAGTGTGACCCTTGAAATGGGTATTAGATATACCCTACATTTATCTGTATGCTAGGAGTAAGACACGTGGTCCCTAGTGTGGCTTCCTCTAGACTTGAACTTCGCGAAAGATTCTTTAAAAACTGGGGATTTTGCACGTTGTTCCTCATTCATGAACATGACAACATGATCAAGTTGTGACTATTTGGTCTTTCATTAACTCAGCTAATTTAATGTATGTTTGGAGAACAGAGGTTTGCAGTGCTTTCCTAGCGGCGCAGCAGGTTAAGTCGCAGCACTATGAAGCTATCCACAGCCACTGCAGCACGAATTGATATCCGGCCAGGGTGATTCCCACATGGCGTAGACCTTTCGTGCCTCACCCGCTGTTCCCCTCAGCTGTGTATTTCAGTTGATCTTCCTGTTTTGCTCCTTACTCTGTCTCTGGTGAATCCTCTTACCTCCCCTCATGCCCCTGGCCTACACCCCAGCTTGTATGTATAAATAAATAAATCTTAAAAAAAAAAAAACAGGTTTGCAGACTTCAGTACTTTTTAGTAATTGTGATTATTTTGATAACTGTATCCCTTAGTGTCAAGATGCATATTCTATAAATGTTAGGCTCCTTGTCCCCAGCATGCATGAACTAATCAGGCAGCCATTGGGAAGAGAGAAACTGGGTGTTCAGGGGTGCTTATTCCACTGAGACATGTTATGTTTCCTTCAGAGCAATATGCTCACACTTATGCCAAACTCCAAACTGCACCTGGATGCCTGATCTCCATTGATGGGGTGTATCTCCACCATGGAAGAAACTGGGGCTCAACATTGCTGGGCACTGAAATGCAGGTGCTGTTCCTGCATCTCATGCCACCAACTGACCCAGTGAAAGGAGGTCACATCTTGTAACCCCATCTCCTAATACATATAAGCCTACCCTTCACCTTATTAGCATCAGACACAGTTTTACAAAGGGCATTTTATGTTTCACTGGGCCGAGGCAATTCCAAGCAACCATGTTTTCATTTTCACTGAAGACCTTGCCTCTATCCCTGCAACTAGATGCTCCAGGGTGAATGTGGGCCCGGGACATATGTCCTTCTAGTCCCTCTGCTGGCCAAAAAGGGCATTACCATGCAGACCAAGCCCAGTACAGCTAAGTCTCCCAGTCATTCTCCTTGCTTCCTTGTGAACTTCAGTGTATTCACAGCAAATGTCCCAGAAGCCCAATTCATGGGAAAAGAAGAGCCTCAACTTGAGGCCAAGTCTCACAACTGGACTGGATCAGCTTCTGTCCTCCCTGAGTTTGTTCCTCACCTAAGCTCTGGGCAGGCTGAGGACCTGAACCATCATTTCTGAAAGGGTCCCTGGCAGAAGTACTGTATGTGCCCTGCTCAGGCAAAACCTCTGGGCCGTTCAGAACATGTCTTCAGAGTATGAATAAAAAAGCCCCCTCATTTGCAACACAGCTCTTACCTAGTCAACTCTCATCAACAAACATTTAAATTGCCAATACCAATTTTCAATGAGTTCTGAAATCACTGACTCTGTAAAGAACTTTTATTAGTGGTTGCTAGGTGATGTTTAGGCCCATCTTACTGACCCAGCCAGATGCCCTTCCCCCTAACCTCAGTAGGACAAAATGATCCTCAGCAGCAGAGACCTCAAAAGGTGTTTTCACTGACACCTTTGAGGGGGTGTCTAATCCCTCAAAATCCAACCTGTTCACACAGAAAAATAAGATCACCAGAGGACACAAGAACCCCAGACCCAAGTATTTCCAGCCCTTTCTCCTGGAAGAGAATGTGGTCTGGGTCCCACAAGACCCTGTATATCCCACTAAGCCATTTAATACAAGCAGTGTTTGTTCTCCTGAACAAATTCAAACTTGTCCTCCTTCAGCAGGAAAAAGCAATCCCAGGCCGTTGTCTTCAAAGCCTACTGCACAGGGAAGGCAAGCAGAACACTGCAGGCGCACAGCCGGCCTGGTCAACTCACCTCGGAGAACTTGCCGTCGCCAAACCACTGGACCCACCGCATGCCGGACATGGCCTGGCGCTTGGAGGTGGCTTTCCAGGAAACCACCATTGCAGGCCACCAGGAGAAGCCCTTGATCTTTCCCCACACAAGGTCCCCTATTCCAAACTCCTTCCCATCCTGGAAGAGAACCACATGAAAAAATGAGATCCACCCAATGAGGCAGACCCCTGGGCAGCCAGGAAACCTGGCTCCTCCCTAGCTGAGGACAGCAGTTTAAGGTTTTGTAGGTACCAGCACCGGGCAGAGCTCCTTGGGGAAAGAACTATTTCCCACCTCCAACTTCTTACAGTTCAGAAACTGATTGAGAACAACTGGAACATAAAGGGCAGTGGACAGGAAGCAAGCTTCGCAAGTGAAGTGGGCGATAAGAACATGAGATTTGGGGGGCCTATCTAGTGGCACAGGAGTTAGTCTCAGCACTGTGAAGCTATCTGCAGCCACTGCAGCAGAGTTATATTTCCAGCCAGGAAGCTTCCCACATGGCGCAGCGGCCCTCTCCTGCCTTGACTGCTTCTGCTCCCCTCAGCAGTGTATTTTGGTCAATCTGCCTGTTCTGCTTCCCGCTCTGTCTCTGGTGAATCCTCTGACCCTGTCCCCCATACCCACCTCTCGCCTACACCCATCCCAGTTCTTGTATGTATAAATAAAAATAAATCTGAAAAAATAAAGAAGAAAACTCACAGAAATTAGCCTGGCATCAGGTGAAAGTAAAATAATGACAATCTCCTGGATATTCCCACCACAGGAGAGACCACAGTCTTTAAAATGCAAAATGACTCGGTCATTTACACCCCAAAAGACTCATCATAAGACAGGAGGAGCTCATGAATAAAAGTCAATCAGGAGAGAGGCTTTATACCTGGTACATGCACATACGCATGTGCGCACACAGACGGCAATGCTAGTGCGCCTGAGACGCAACCTGGGCTAATTATGGATAGCAAAACATTAATAAAGGGGAAAGAACAACTGTGATTCATTTAAATAAGAATAGGTTTGCCTCATGGATTATGTATACAAACAAGGTACATATCCATCAGATATGAATACTAAGACTCAGAACACAGGTGAGCAGGTAACCCTGGCCCTGGAGTATTGCCTGGGGCGTAAAGCAGGTCAAAGAAGGATCACGTTGCACCACTGAGAAATGTTCATGGAGAAAGGAGTCAAACATCATGACCAAAGTGGCAACAACGGGAGCGGCAGACAGCTTGGAGTCAATCTTCATCCCCGCCATTAGCCTTCCCGGTGGTACCTGATACTCGGTGCTGTCTGCATCTCGGCCCTCTACGTCCACCTGTTGGGACTCCAGGCTCTCTGGCTGGCTGTCCTGGGCCAAGCGGGTGTATGGGGTGCTGCTGCTCTGGGGAACAACGTCGTCCTCTGTGAGATCAATGGTGAGGTAGGGGCTGGAGGGAGACGGCCACAATGTGCTTGCTGACGACGCTGCCCGCCGCCTCTGGGACTGTGGACAGAAGGACACAGTGCTTGGACCCCAGCTATCAGGTGGGGGACCAGACACCAGTGGTAACCCTGAGCTGACTCCCGGACAAGCAGAAAGAGCGGAGGTAGTATAAGGCAGGACAGAGACCACACTGAGACTGATTTCCAGGAACAAGGAACTGGTGGAAGAAACAATCAGGGACAAAGGCATGGTAATGGAGAGTAAGGTAGAGGAGCCAGCCCAATGAGGACCACTGGTTTCCTGCAGCGGCGCTGTTGTGTGCCCAACCTTGTAACAGGAGGGGAGGGTTGCTATGACTCTGGGGTCACCTCCAGACTTTAAAGACACCACGGAGACAATATAGCTCTGAAAATCAAGTTTGAGCTCCTTTCCAAGGAGCTGTGAGACCCATTCTAAAGGGGATTCCTGCATCCCCGGCTACAGTTCCATCCAGAATTGGCCCAAGAGAAGTACTGGGCTTAAGAGAAGCTTATCCAGCACCCAGGAGAGGAGGAAAGGCAAGCCCTGAGAAGGAGGAGTGTGGGAAAGGAACAGGTTAAGCTGGCCACTTTTGGTCAGAGTGAGGCAGACCTTCGACACCCCTGAGAGTAGGAGCAGGGTTTGTGCGTTCGGGGAACCAACCCTGGTGGTAGTTGAGAACTCCACTGGGACTGGGGTCTCGTCCACGTGATGGCGGACCTGCCGGCCTCGGGTGGAATGTGGGGAGGGCCTGTGCCTCTCCCAGCTGGAGGTACTGTTTCGGGTTCGGACCTGGAAGCAAGAGAGGATCAGCATGGGGTCTTCAGTGACTGGGGGTGGGGGGTCTCAGGCAGGGGGCCGAGAGGATGGCACTTGGTGGCATTTGAGAGGTAGTCAAGTAGGTGAGCCACTGTACTAGAAACTTTTACCCCCAAACCCCAGGTAATGGGATATAGGCGTTTGGGAGGGTGGCCACCAGGGCTGACTGTCTATCCAGGCAAGCAGACTGTCTATCCACATCAGACGGCCCTCTGCCTACTGAAGGTGAAACTGGTACCTACAAATTCATTGAAAAATGAAACCGAGGTTACTTTGAACCAAGTTTTTTATCCCAAAAAGAAGCATTGGGCCAATTGAGTTTTTCTAGTAGGTAGTGAAATATTGAATGAGAAGCTCTTAACGTTCTTTCTTAAAATGGCAGCCCTGCGTTCAAACCCTTCGTATGAAAGCTCGTGTTTAACCCAGGATGAAAGTTAGCAGAATCCTCCATCTGCGCAGGGGGAGATGCTCTTCCCCGGCGTAGAGGTGACAGGGCGAGCTGCGCTTGCGGGCGTCAGCCTGCTCCCTGTAGGGCTAGATCACCTGAGCAGGATCTGCCTCCAATTCCAGACCTCAGACTCAACAAAGACGGATCATTCCAGGAGCATCTCCTGTACATCATTAGCCACTGAGCCAGCCACCTGTCACAATGACCCTTGGGTAGTTCCTAGAGTGTCCCCCAAAAAGTTTAAGTCAGCTCATGAGCAAGAAAACCTGCACAATGCTATTCCTGAGCCTTGCTATCATTTTCCCAATTTTCAAAAACATTTTGTTCAAGTTCCCCCTGGGAGACTCAAGGCCTATTTTTTACTCAGGCCTCTGTGTGACCGGAGTGCAAGGTTTTGGGGTGTCAGCCTGGGGAGTTCTGAGGGGAGCAGAGGTGTGGGGACAACTTACAGCTGGGCTTTCAGATCGAGTCCTGGTTTCACGGAAAAGTTTCGGCATCACTGGAGTATCGGAACCGTCTCCATCTTCCCCTTCATCTCCATCGCCCGTCAAATCCTTTACAAATTATTATAGGAACTTTAGAATGCAATTCAGGCCATATAACTAATGCAGGTGAAACACGAAGTTAATGATATTGAAAAAACTGGCAATATTGGTCCAAAGGACATAAAAATAATTTCAACTGCCTGATTTTATTCTAACCTGACTCTACAGCCACTCACACCACAGGGTCATAGAATCAAGACATGACTGAAAAACCAATTGGAATCAAGAAACGGAAGGAAAAACAAATGCCTACCTAGTGGGAGATCAGATCAACTGTCCCAATTAAGGGCCTGGAAGAAACTATATACAACTGCCAAGGGGGCACTTCATGGCATAATGACCAGGCAGAAATGTCAGTCATGTGTCAAGTCATTTAGATGCCAAGAGCAGGCCCCTTGCTGCACCAAACCACACAAAAGCTGCAGCGGCACCAGCCTGCAGTCTCGCTGGTGTGTTAAGACCTTGAGTTGGCACTTGTTAGTCATCACCTTGACTGAGTCTATTCCTTTCTCTTTAAAATTGTAATGAGGGGCCTCCCTGATGGTACAAGTCTCAGCACTATGAAGCTATCCAGAGTCATTGCAGCACGAGTTCGATCCCCGGCCAGGGAGCTTCCCCACGGTGCAGCAGACCTCGCCTGTCTTGCCCCACTGTTCCCCTCAGCAGTGTATTTCAGTCCATCTGCCTGTTCTGCTCTCTGGTGAATCATCTCACCCTGCCCCACACTTCTGGCCTATACCCCAGCTCTTGCAAGTATAAATAAATAAATCTTTAGAAAATAAAATTGTAATGAGGCTGAGGCCTGCCTCCCTGGTGGCACAAGGGGCTAAGTCTCAGCACTATGAAGCTATTGACAGCCACTGAAGCATTAATTAGATACCCAGCCAGTGAGTTGACCCACATGGCACAGCAGACCTCTCCTGTCTTGCCTGCTGCTCCCCTCAGCAGTGTTTATCTGCCTGATTCGGTCTACTCTATCTCTGGTGAATCCTCACCCCCACACTCTGGCCTACACCGCAATTCTTAACTAAATAAAAATTAAGTCTTTTAAAGAAAAAAAGGTTTTAAAATAGGCTTGGAGAATCTAGTAAAAAAAACACTTCATAATTTACTAAAATAACTTTTTGATGTTAAAAAAATAACCTTGGCATATATTAACAACAAATGCATCCTAAGTGAGTTTGCTGAGGCCCATATGACTGGCAGCATTTAGATTTATCACTCAACATGTACTTATTTATGGGTATTATTTAGGTGAACCTCAGGTTCCCCACTAATGAAAGTGAAAAATCCCCCTGAACTCTGAAAAAGGCAGAACAGACGGTACCTGCGTATAGCTTAGCAGGCTGGACACCTCCCTCTTGGACAGCCTTGAGCTGGATCTTCGGCCTGGAGGAAAGAACAGAGTCTGTATCTTGAGGAAGGGAAGGGGCAAGACGCCCATCTGGGCAGCCTCGGCATCACCCCTCGCTGACAGGCTGGCTTCTCCCCAAGCCCACTGGCATCCTGGGGATTTAACTCCTTGTCCCTCAGTGCTGCAGCCCCCCACACCTTCATAAGGCTTAGGGTCAGGCATATCATAGGCCCCAGAACAACACTCAAGTACAATGACAGCAGCATCCAAGGCCCCGGAAGCACGCTGCCCAATCGGCAGCCGGGAAGCACACTTAAAAGAACAGCGAGTCTGCCGCATCCAGACACATTTCAAGAGCGCACGCTGGCTAGTGGCTATTGTGAACAATACAGATGGAAAACACTCCAGCTTATTGAACAGTGCAGTGGATGCCTCTGCTCCAGAAGCGTTCTCACAACAGGCTTGGACAATACAGTGGTTTCTGAACCAGATGGGGACAAGATCTCCGTAGGGAGAAACTGGTTGACCTGGTACGGAGTTGGTAAGGGGTGTCCAGGGATGGGGACAGGCAAGGCAGCAGTGTCAGTCCCAGCTTCCAGTGGAGAGAGGGGGCCCGCTGCAGAAGGGCCAGAGACCCCCTGCGACGACCACGTCATCATGTCTATAAATGTCCAGGGGATCAACCAGCTGCTCGGGATCACCTCCCCAGAGTCCAGGCTGAGGGGAGAGCAGAGCAGGGAGGCAGGGCCGGAGATGACAATGGCTGCATCTCCATCCTTGTCCCTTCCCCTAGCAGGGGCTGTCAGAGGCAGACCCTTTCCCCAAACCTGCCTGAACTCTGCTAAGAGGCGCATAGTCTGGGGCAGGGATTGCCCACCCCTCCTCCCCCAGGGCCCCACCTCTGATCTCCGGGGTGCTGATAGCCTCCAGGATGGGGGGTGAGGGAGCGTCCTTGGAGTCGGACGACTGGTCGCTGCAGGCCCCGTTGGTGATGATGGAGTCTTCCCTCCCGCTGGCGTCCTCCTCTCCATTGAGTTGTCTGGTGTCTCCCTTCATTGTTTCCTGCGGGAGGGCCAGAATGAGTAGGGGAGCAGGGGAGCCAAGACAAGAGGGCACAGCACAGCCCCAATTCTCCCATCCAATGCTCTATGTTCAAGCTGAGAGAAACCCCATGACACATCCTCAGGGTGATACTCCTGCCGGAGCACCCCATGCAGACTGTCCCCCATAGCCTGTCCCCGTCTCCCTCACCAAACTCGGAGGCTCAGGACTTGGTTCCATGTGGCCAGGCAGCCTGAAGGCTCAGGCGCCAGCACCCAGGACAGAGGAGGGGGCTGGGCCAGGGTCTAAGACTCAGGCTGCTCTCTGCAATTAGCCGGCCACTTCAAACAATGCCATTTAGGACCCGCCTGCCCGGGCCTGCCTGCTGCCTGCCTTGGTCCCCTCTATCCCAGGCCCCTCTCCCTGCCCAGACTCTGCAGGGCCTCAGGAAGCCAGTGCATTATTTTCCCTCCTGACCCCTTTGTTTGCTCTCCCTTCCCCTCAATCTCCAGGTCCTCTTCCCACCGCCCCCTCCTCCCCCACATAACAGCTTCTCTCCTCTCCATGGCAGCACAAGCCCCGCCTTACACCAACCTCCAGGGCCCATTGGTCTGCTGGTCTGTCGCTCACTTTCCTCCTCCCTCACCAGCTGGGGCTCAGAGTCCCAAGTTCCCAAGAAGGGAAGGATGGAGGCGTACAGGCCAATGGCTGGGGCAGTTAACAAGCAAGGGGCATGCTCCAGCCTCACACCCACCCCCAAACCTGTGCCTCCTCACTGCTGCCTCTCCTGACATGCTTCATCACTAGGCAAATCAGCCAAGACCCGCTTAGGCCACATCTTCAGAATGGTTCAAGAGTGACCCTCGACCTGGCCCACTGTGCAACATTTGTTGGATTCAAGAACCTGCACCTTGCTCTCAGTTATTCCTCTTAATATAATGTGATTTCCTTTTTAAAAAAGGAAAATTGACTCATATCCCAGGTTAGTCTCCAAGCTAAATATTCCATCTTGGAAGGTAGGGCCGCTATGGGGTAGACACCAGTTCAAACCCCTAAGTACACATCAAGTTAAATAGCCCAGGGGCAACAAATTCCAGCAGAGACCAGGATCTTAGTAGTAGCTGGTTTTCCTTTTGCTGCACTTCGGTTGGCAAAAATAGAACCTAGGTTATTGGGTAAGGCCCCAGCCTCCCATTCTTTAATTCTCCCTTCCCCTAACAGTTCTAAAGGTAATTGGTGTCATACCTTCTTCCTATCCTGAAACCCTGCTTGGGAAAACCTTCCCCCAGCAGTCTTCCATCTACCGGACTCACCACGAGGTGAGGATGGCTTCCCAAATGGCTTCCAGAAGCAGAACCTGGGGCTACCAGGATGCTGGCTGCAGTGGACACTGGCACCACGCACAGCAGAGGGCGCTGTGGAGCTCAGTCCAAAGTGACCGGCAGCGCCCCCACATGGAAGTTTTCTGTCACCAGGGGTCCTCGCTCTATATCCTTCGCACCTGTTTGTCAGTCAGATGTGGGCACAGGGCAATTACCCAGTAGGGACCAGGGGCCATCACCCTTGGAAAACCTCAAATGCTAGTTAGTTAAAAGTGTAGAATCTCAAGCATCATCCTAGGAGACCTACTGAATCAGGAGTGACAGTTTGCACAGAATCCCAGGTAATTAATATGCAAGCCGATGTCTTCCGGTTATAAATATACCCAGATACAGAACACAGCATGGCTATTTAACTACGTCATGTGGTCCAGGATGTGCAAGCTCAAAGTTCCTGGTGTCTGTTTTCTCTTAACATAGGTTAAAGAATCTTACCAGCCTCAGGGGAAAAGGCGGAAGGAGTGACTAACCCAGCCAGACCAGCTACTTCCTCAGCCCCTTTAAGGAATCAGCCCTGACCCGGAAGAACATGCTGGCTGACCCGCAGCCAGTTCCTGTGAGGTCAAGTGGTCAGAATCCCAGGAAAACTGCTGGAGTGTGGTTCAGAGTAATAATTAATTTCCTGAGTGTCGCCTCAGGCCAAACTACTGAACTCAGAAACAAACCTGGGTGCTTGGCTCAGGGTGGGAGGCACCAGGAGGGTCCACGGAGAGCTCTGGGAGGAGAGACAGACAAGCCTGTCAGAAGCAGGTGACAGGTCAGAGACTGAAACTGAGGGCCATGAGTTCCCTTTCATCAGGGGCCAGGGTTCCCTCAGACAGCCCCTAATTGGGTCAACAAAAAAGCCAGGCCAGAGTTTCCCTCTAGACAGCCCCAGGTGGAGCCTGCAGCACAGAACTGACAATGTGACAATGATTAACTACCTAGGGCCTTCCCCTGGGGCCTCAGCAGTGCCAACCTGTCCACCAGCCCTTGCACCAGACATTTGGGCAGGGCTCCTCCCCACAGTAGACCTCAGCCCAAGAACAATCTCCTGCCTCTCAGAGTCAGATGCATGGGCCCTAGAGGAAGAGTTAGGGCAAGAAACCACCAGTCCAAGAAACCACCAGTCCGAAGTGTCACTGGCTACCTGGGTGCCCTAGAGTGAGCTGGGCGGGAAAAATAGTCCTTCCAGTAATAATTTAGTACGTCCTCTTGTAAAAACTGCTCTGCAGTTTTCCCCACCCTGGGTCAGCAACAGTAACACAACAAAAGCAGCTTCCAGAAGCTGCACTGGTGATTTAAGGATGCCCAGCTCAGCTCCTTCCACCTCACATTCTACACAAGTCAAACCAATCCAACCTCTGGGCATCTACCTGCTTGCAGTCTCCTCAGACATCTTCCTACCACATGCCTCTTTATTCGTCAGGCTTCAAAAACCATAGCTCAAAAGCCAAGTGAGGCTTCTCTCATAGGCTCTGTGCCAAAAAGTACTAGCCTGGCCCACCCCACACAGATCTAAATCACAAATCCTCTAACATGATATGCCAGGTACTCTTCCATGATTCACCTGTATTAACCCATTTAATCCTTAAATGTGATAATAGTGTTATTCGTACCTTACAAGAGGGTTAACCTGAAGCAGATAGATTAAGCAATGTCCTATTTGATCAATGTTACTTGTTAAATCAAGTGCTTAATGGTGTCCAGGAAAGTTAAAAAACACACTAATTTAACTACATGATTTTTGTTAACAGGAAGAAATTAGTACCAGGGACTGATGTAATAGAAATCTCCCCCACCTCTTATCTGTTTGGCTTCCAGTGACTTAAGACAGGACCCCAACACCAGCCAACTGCGTTATCGTATGTGACCCCGCCGGTGCTGGAGATGGTTGGGCTCCCTCCCTGAAGAGGTAACACACCTTGCTAAGGGGTTTTTTCAGAGTGTCTGGCATAATGGCTTTAGAACAGTACCTTGCCATGCAACTGCTGTGAGCTTCCTAGGTGGCTGCTGTACACTCAACACAGCACAAACATCTCAACCCCCACACCATCCTGAGGCAGGTCCTGTTATCAACCTGCTCTCAAACAGGCCTTGATGAATTAAGTCACCCCACAAAGTGGCAGTGCCAAGACACATGCCCAGGCAGTCTGGGGCACGTGCCTGCAGCTGCTGTGCTAGAAACAAGGCAGAGAATTATCAAGGTTAGAACCAAGCATCATCCTTCCTGGGGGGCGACCAGAGTTTTAAGGCTGAGGAACATGCCCTACCACCTAAGTGTTTGCCTTCACAGGAGGAGGCAGTGTAACCTTGTGAAGTGGGGTGAACTGTGACCCATTCCCAGAGGCTGGGGTCCAGCACGTGATTCTTAGGTGGCCAGCCCACCATATGGGCCCGGTCCCTCAAGGACCTGCCTCATTAGTGCAGGGCCCTCATGTCCGAGCAAAACAGGGCAGACATGCTCAGATGCAATGTAGCTGGAGGGTGGGTGTGGGTGGTGCACCCCCAAGGAGGCTCAGGGAGCAGGCTCAGGGACCCCCCCCTCAATCCAACAATAAAACTGAGAAGTGAGGTCATGCATTTCCTCAGGGCTGGCAGCAGCCACAGAGCCATTTCACAGACCTTGTAAATGTTAATTGCATTAATTAAACTCACAATACAGCAGGGGAGGTTGTGGGCTCTGGCAGTGAAGGAGGTGGGGGGCCATTTTGGCATCCCTGCCCAACAAGCCCCAGGGCTTAGACTTGATGCTATAAAAAGGGAAAGGTTGAAAGCTATTCCCACCTCCCCATTTAAAAAAAATTCCTTCCCCACAGCCTGGGGGAGGGAGATTGAGATGCCTGAACCCTCCCCCTTAAACTGTCTTCATTCTTCCCACTGTGCAAGATTCCAAAATAGCCAAGATGGAGTGATTACTATGTACCTAACAAAAAAAAAAAAAAAAGCTACTGCCATGATCCACATTTTACAGATGAGTGAACTCAAGTTTAGAAAGAAGTAGATGAGAGAACCCCTTGCCCAGATTCACATACTACTGGGAATGAGATTTAGGCTATGCAGGAGACAGAGCCAAAAGACATCTTAACAATCCAGTAAGTACAGTTACAAAAATCAAGCTGAGTGAGCAGTATGTATACAGATGTTGACAAATAATGTCTGTACACCTGAAACCTATGTTATAAGCCAATGTTACTTCAGTTTCAAAAAATTGGTATTTCGGACCTCCCTGGTGGCGCAACCAGTTAAGCACAGCACTATGAAGCTATCCGCAGCCACTGCAGCATGAGTACACTCCCTGGCCAGGGAGCTTCCCACATGGCACAGCAGACCTCTCCTGCCTTGCCCGCTGCTCCCCTCAGCAGTGTATTTCAGTAGATCTGCCTGTTCTGCTTCCCATTCTGTCTTTGGTGAATCCTCTCACCATCCCACACCTCTGGCCTACACCCGGCTTGTATGCATAAATAAATAAATCTTTTTAAAAAATTGGTATTTCACCAGTCTGAAGGTCTCTTGTAAGTGCACAAGAATACAAATGAGGGCCTCCCCAGTGGCACAGCGGTTGGGTGCTGCGCTGTGGAGCTGTTGGCAGCGGCGACGCGAATTCAACACCCAGCCGGGGAGAATCCCACATGGTGCAGCAGACCTCTCCTGCCTCACCCGCTGCTCCCCTCAGCAGTGTACTTCTGATCTGCTCCCCACTGTCTCTGGTGAACCCTCTTGCCGCCCCACGCCTCTGGCCTGTACCCCAGCTTGTATGTATAAATAAAATAAAATCTTAAAAAAAAAAAAGAATACAAATGAAGCATACATAGGCAGTTATAAAACTTTCGGCTGCTCAACCCCAGATTTGGGACTTAAAACCTGAATAGAAATGACTCTGGATTTACTACTAGAAAAAATAATAAATCCTTTAAAATTTTAAGCCCAGGAGGGTCACCTCACCCAGGTGAGTGAAGGAGGGGAAGTGCCAGCAGCAGGGACAGTCTGTATGGAGGCAAGGAGGGCAGAAATGGGCCACACCTGGCTAGCGGCAGAGCACAAGTCCCAGTTGAGTGCCTTTGCCTGATAAGTAATTTCCACCAAATTCCAGAAAAGATGAGATGCACAAGAAAAAGCCCTCAATGCTTTTCTCAAACTCCAGTTACATCACCTTTGAATTTAAGTGGTCCAAACTAACTTACTGGGGGCCAAGAATCTCAAAATAGATGACAAAACCCTGAGAACTGGAGAATCCACTCTCATGTGCCATCTTGCCATCCTTCTGGGTTCTGCCTTCATCCTGGATGCTTCAGAGGGCATAGGGACAGGGCCTGTGGCCGTATGGTAAAAGCTAAGCCAAGGTAAACATGCCAGAATTATCACAAGACTGAATCCAAGTAGGGGTCAAATTGGACAAGTGGAAAAAGTTGGCTGTAGGATATTCCTTGCGGTAGTATGGTGGTTGATGCATAACAGCAAATTTGAATAAAATTGTGTACTGTTACCTTTTGGATGACTCACAGGGGTGGGGAGGGACGACCCTACAGGTAATAAAGGACCTAAAAAGATATGGCAACTTGAGCTGGAGCTCAAACTTTTTACCCCATTTAAATAAAATGCCCCTCCCCCCCACCCTTAGAAGGGTATGCAAATAGAGAGGGAAGACAATGGTCACTCACTAAATCACTCAAGAGTGAGGGAAGGGACCATATAAGCAGAGGAATCTGACATGCCCATGTATGTCATCATTTGTCCGTTGGCAAGACCAGATCTAGTCTTTTGTCCTCTCACAAAGGCTGAGAAAAAAAAGAAACACCCCACTCCAGTCTGTGTCCCCACACAGTAAAATATACCCTTTGCTATAGTCAAAGCCTTAAAGCTCACACTGTCTAATTACTGGTGAGTGGGGATATTGACTCAGCCTGTAAGATGGCAACATGTATTATGATCTATCAAGTGTATATCCTATTACACAAGACTCTACTACTAGGAATCCACCCAGCCCAAAGCTCTCACCAAGAACCATGTACAAGGATGGTTATCAGGCTACCCTGTTTGTCCTAGAAAAAGCTGCAAGCAAAAGATCCCTTAGCCTTTGGGAGAGAGCAAAACACACTGGCTAAACCATACAGCATTCTACTGGGGACTACTGATAGGCAAAGAATGAGGGACTATTGTTAGATGAAGCCAGAAAAAGTAAAAAAAAAAAAATCTGCCTAATAACTTACTATTTGTTAATGCTGGCATGTCTATTAAGTCATGTTTTTATGTTCTTCCAGCACTTATTCTCTAAAGGGAGTCATGTCTCTTAGAAAAGCAGTTTGTCGGGCATGGACTACCATATGCCCTTGTCCCCTTTACAACCAGAAAGCACTTTAAAACACTGCTGTCCAAGAAACATTCCTTTCAGGCCTCCCTGGTGGTGCAATGGGTTAAACACAGCACTAAGAAGCTACCCAGAGCCAATGCAACACAAGTTCTATGCCCAGCCAGGGAGATTCCCACAAGACGCAGAAGACCTCTCCTGCCTTGCCCACTGCTCCCCTCAGTCCATCTGCCAGTTCTGCTCTCCACTCTATCTCTGATGAATCCTCTCACCACACCTCACATCTCTGGCCTACAACCCAGCTTGTATGCATAAATAAATCTTTAAAAAAAAAAAAAAACATTCCTTTCTTTGAAAACAAAGTTGCTTCAATTAACTAGATTTTATTTGTATATGGTGTGAGGTAGGAAATCTCACTTTTCCTTAAAGAAAAGTCAGACAGGGCCTCCCTGGTGGCGCAATGGGTTAAGTCGCAGCACTATGAGGCTGTCCGCTGCTGTCCGCAGCCAATGCAGCATGAGTTTGATCCCTGGCCAGGGAGCTTCCCACATGGCGCAGCAGACCTCTCCTGCCTCGCCCGCTGCTTCCCCTCAGCAGTGTACTTCAGTGGATCTGCCTGTTCTGCTCCCCACTCTGTCTTTGGTGGGTCCTCTCACCGCCCCACACCTCTGGCCTGCACCCCAGCTTGTATGCATAAATAAATAAATCTTTAAAAAAAAAAAAGTCAGATACCTGAGAGTATGTCCTACACTACTTCTTCTATGATGTTCCCCTATATTTGTGGAATGTTTGACTTCACTTTTCTTTTTGTTATTTGTCCCTTGCCACAACCCACAATCACCTCTGCCTTATAATAAGTAATCATATGCCTGCTAGGGCAGGCTGCCAGCCTTATTTTAAGATTTAGTCAATTTTTCTCCTTAAAGGTTGAACAGCCCTTAGTTCCTGTTCCCAAGTCTAAATTCCCTCTTCTGGTCCCTAGATTTCTAGAAAATTTAGCTCTGCACAGGCCAATTTACATAACATTTCTGATTGTTTCAATATGGGAGGTCTTTCAGATTATCTGCACCATAATCAGAAAATAAATCCTTGTATATTACTTACATAAGACAAAATTGTCACATATACAAAGAAAAACTAGGTGGTTAAAACTTGCAGTTATTAACCTTCTGGTGATGTAATGCAAAGCATAGTGACTAGTTAGCAATGCTGTATTGTATTATATAGTTGGAATTTGCCAAGAGAGCACATCTTAAAAGTCATCATGAGGTAATAAAAAGGAACTATGAAGTGTTGCTAACTAAACTTACAGGGGTAATCATTTCACAATATATACACACATCAAATCATTGTATAAGAATTATGGTCTCTCCTGGTAGGGCTGTGTTCTATTCCCAGCCAGGGAATTAACCCACATATGGCACAACAGACCTCTCCTGTCTTACCTGCTGCTCCCCCCCTTAGCAGTATTCAGTTAAGTCTGCCTGTTCTGCTCACCACTCTGTCTCTGGTGAATCCTTTCACCACCATGCCACCTCTGGCCTACACCCCAGTTATTCTATGCCAAAAAAAAAAATTATGTTGTACACCTTGAACTAATACAATGTTATGTCAGCTATACCTCAAAATGTACAAAGGAAAAAACTAGCCTTGTTATAATCACAGCAAGAGGAAGGTTGGTTATAGGCATACAGATAAGGTAATTACATACTGTAATTGGCTTTTTAAACAGTCCTTATCTCATATGAAACACTTTTTTAAAAAACTAGCCACAATTACCTGATAGGATTTGGAAGTCAAAGCATCAGCACAGACAGGTTCTCCACAGCAACACATGGGTGCATCCTGTCTGTCAGTTCTGCAGGTCAGCCAAGTGGAGGCAAAGGTGTCAAACAAATTTAACAAGGTTTCAATCTAGATTCTATATCTTGCTAGTTGTGTGACCTTAGGTTATGGTGACAATAATTTCAGATTGAGCATTTACTCCACTTACAGTTCAACATGTAACATTCTAGGATAGACCAGGACACTGGGAAAGGGCACCAACCCTTCATGAGGGATAAGGTCCTGCTCTGTTCCATAAATCATGCTTACAACTGGATAATCATCATAGGCAGGCAAAGTCTCATGGGCTGCAGTTGGTTAGCGGAGGGTGATAAAGCTAGGAAACTAAGTCACCCTGCACCTCTGGTCAGCTGATGTAACACAATGTCAGTTTACCCCATGAACCTATGCTACAGATATACTCTAGATACAACCCCCTTCTTGCCTAAAGCTCAAGAAGGTAAGTTTTCATCCATACCTCTATGCACATTTGCTCAGAATTCTCCAAATCCTACCACCCAGTTTGCATATTGCTCCCCATGAAACCCAGGCCTCAAAAAGCCCAGCCAACAGCACCACCTGTTAGATGTCCAGTCTAGCTAACCCTCAAGCCCTCACCATTTCTCACTGCTTCCCTGATGGGCAAGATTTCTGCTCACTCTCCTCTGGTTCCTACACTCCAGCCTCATGAACATGCTTTTGCTGCTTTAGGCCAGTCGCACTGCACTGCCTGTGGGAAAACACCAACCATGAAAACACCATCCCCTCTCCTGGAGCTGGAGTCCTGTGAAGCTTGGGTTCTAGCCCCAGCTGTGGCCCAAGCATGCCTACTTGCAAGAGGAAGCAAATACAACTGGAAACAGGCTTAGGAAGAGGCTCAAACAACCTCCGAAGGTGCAGTTGCAGGGATACAGAAAAACAGTAACAAGTATCCTCGAGAACCTCCCTGGTGGCACAGTCTCAGCACTCTGAAGCTGCCGGCAGCCACTGCAGCATGGAGTTCGATCCACAATCAGGGAGCTGACCCAACATGGCCCAGCACACCTCTCCCTCTGCTGCCCTGCCCGCTGCCCCCCTCCACCTGTTCTGCTCCCCCTGTCTCTGGTGAATCCCTCACACACACACACACACACACACACACACACACACACACACACCCCACACACACCTCTGGCCTAAACCCCAGCTCTTGTATGCATACATAAATAGATCTTAAAAAAAAAAAGTACACTGCAGGTCCCCTGCTCAGCTAGTTTTAGAAGCAGCCACTTCTCCACCCAGGCTGTGACTCTGTAAGAAAGCTAGATGTGCCTGGACTAAGGGGAAGGAATCCTGTCCCTGCATTGGGGTGAACACTCCCGGGGGGCACTGAAGACTCTTCTGCTCTGAAATAAGACCCAATAGCAGAGAACTTTCTTCAGATTTAGAGAGACCCAAAGGCAAGTTCAAGCCAACAAGTCCACAAAGGAAAACTCAGTTTTCCCATCCCACAATTCAGTTCCTCTCAAAGGTGATGAGTTCAAAACAAAAATACAATCAAGAGTCTCAATAAAATACTGGAGGAACACTAGGCAGTACAATTAACACTGTCAGAGAAAAGATAACCAAAAACACGAAAATGTCATTTCCAACAGTTTGTAGGACAGAACTTTTCAAAACAAAAAAGACAAAAGTTTGAAGACGGTTGGAAGCTGAGAACTTGGCCTGCAAGAACAGAAGATCAGTCAAAAAAATTCCCTGAGGGTAGGAGACTCCAAGTCTGATTCATAAGAGTTACAAAATAACAGGAAAAAACAAAGGAGATGACCCAAAGAATTTATTCCCTCAACCTTAGGGTAGGAACTACCAACCATGTCAAGCCCACCTCCTCCAAAAGCACTTCAACACACCTGGTATCATCCATCCCTTAGTGCAAAGGTTTCTTGGTTAGCTTTCTCCTACTGACCACTTTTTTTCTCTCTCCCACTCATTCTTTGTAAATACATTTCTAATTTCCTGCTTGTAATCTTCAATGGCTGGCTACTGCTCACCCATAAATTTCAAAGGTTATATTAGATTATTTTCTGGGAAATTTACTTTTGGTTGATACCTTAGCCACAAAACTGGTAAGCAAAGAGAGCAGGGAGAAATTATAGCCCTTATCTTATGAATGAAAATCTCTGGGTGAAGGAAATTGGGCAACTTGATCAGGCAAGCTGATGAAAAAACAAAAGAAATCAACAGTTATAGACCCCAAAGAAACTTTTCCCACTGCTACCCCAAACGGTGGTCAGCATGGGAAGGCAGCACCAACATTAACAGCCAAGCCCTCTAAGCAGACTGAGCCAACAGTCCTCACCATCTCGTAAGAACTGGGTTGCAGCCCTCCCTGGTGGCGCAAGGGGTTCAATCTCAGCACTATGAAGCTATCCAAAGCCACTGCAGCCAGTTCAATCCCTGACCAGAGAGCTGACCCACATGGTGCAAGAGACCTCTCCTGTATTGCCTGCCGCTCCTCTCAGCAAGTGTATTTCAGCAATCTACCTGTTCTGCTCCCTACTCTTTCTCTGGTGAATCCCCTCACCACTCCACCCCACCCACACACACCTCTGGCCTATACCGCAGCTTGTATGCATAAATAAATCTTTTTTAAGATTTATTTATGCATACAAGCTGCGGTACAGGTCAGAGGTGTGGGGCAGCGACGAGAGGGTTCAGAGACAAAGTGGGGAGCAGAGGGCGAGGCAGGAGAGGTCTGCTGCGCCATGTGGGAATCTCCCCAGCCGGGTGTCGAACTCATGTCGCTGCTGTCAACAGCTCCACAGCTCTATGCCACCAGGGAGGCTCTGCATAAATAAATCTTTAAAAAAAAAAATGGGTTCAGTCCTCTGGCTTCAAAGAAATTGAAACCCCAAAATAAAAGCAAAACATCGATTACCTTGGGTTTATGAGGTTACAGGTGGTGACTAGTTTCTTCTCAGCACCTGAAAATGGTAATTTGATTTTCATTCGTATCAAACACATTGAATGTCATTGAGGGGGTAGGGAATATTCCAATTCCCCACATAGGTCCTCCTCATTCTTTTGTTTATTCCTGGAAAAAAACTCAGAGATGATACTAACCAGGATTGCATTTCTTTAGTTAATTAAATAACTGTTGGCCCTATTTTACAGATGGAACAATGGAAGCTCAAGCTACTGAAAGCAACAGACCATTAAGTCTAGATTTTAACCCAAAACCCAGACCCTTGTGGTTTATTGCCTGGACAGTTAACTTGACCTAAGGGATTAAGGCCTCCACCTAATTTATTTTGTGAACAGCTAAGGCTTGCTCAATTTAAAGGCCCCTGGATTCCATTAGCCCTCCTAGCAAAGACACTGGGTAGGGTGTGCTTCACACCTGGGACAGTAATCCTCCACAGCAGCCTAGCAAAAGCTTCCCCCACCCCCACCCCCATTTACCCGGCAATTCCTCCTGTCAGAGCCAGGCAAACCCAACCCGGGGCACTGGATCATTCTAGTATGGAAGGCCAGATTCTTCTCTGGGACGCTGGCAGATGCAAGGCAGTGATGTGGAAAGCGCCCACCAAGGTGTGAATGTTACCTGTTCCATAAGGAACAAAAGGAGCCCAGTGAGAAGCCCTACTTACACCATGCATCCCCACAAGAGACAAACCAGACAGACTTACAAAGAATAATCTGCTCCAGTCTTGGTCCATGAAGAAACAGAAATTCACCCTGAATTCATGATATTTAAAGTCTTGCTCTACTAAGAGTATGCCAGAGCTGAGGTCCTATACCCAATGGCTGGGGGTGCAGGCAGGTGCCAAGGTGTTACCTGGGAACCATCTCAGATGAAAGGTATTCAGAGCACGGGGGCAGGTCTGAGACAAAGGAATCCCAAGGTAAGTTTTCCTGGAAGAACTCTGCCAAGCCCCCTTGGGAAGCAGGTCCTGGGGTTGCCATGAGGGGTGACTGGCACCTCTGGGTCAGGTACCACATGTCTGGAGGAAGGGAGGGAAGCAAGAGGAGCAGCCTCTCCTGCCCCACTACCACTGCTCCTCCCCCTAAGCCCTCCCCTGCTGGCAGCTCCCAGATACTCCCTTCCCCTCCTTCCTACCTTTGCAGGGGGTCAGGTTATGCTTATGGCTTTAAGAACAGGATGCTGCCAGCCCCAGTCCTGGCCCCTTTGTCTCAGCTCTCTCCACCCCAGCAGAGCTAGGTAAAGGATCTCACTTAGTTTTGCAATTACACCTTCAAGGTAGGCCCCAACACTGGCTGGGGGGAGGGGGAAGTGGTGGTGGAACGACATATAAATGGCCCCAACCCATAAAAAGCCATGATTCCTTTCAAAAGGGAACAAAGGCGTTCCTTCCTGCCAACTCCCTAATGGAGGACAATGATTTGGAAAAGATTTCATAAGAGAACTAGAGTACTTGGTAAAGGAAGGCAGGAAAAGGAGGGACAGCAGAAGCTTCCCTTCATCCCCAATCCTCACTAATGGCCACCCTGAAAAGAGGCTATCGGTTAATACAGAAATCAACATTTATCACATGCTAACAGTGTGTTTGTGTGTGTGTGTGTATGTCAAATTCCAGGGAGCCCTTACCTGAGCCCACTGAGGCAGGGTCACTGTGCCCAGGGGCACCATGCCCATGAGACATCCGAGGAACGTGCCTGAAACTGGTTTCATTCTAACAAAACCTGGGGATGGTCCCTACACTTCACAGATGTAATAGCAAAAGCCCCCTAGGCAGGGCAGCCTGCTTAGCCCACATGCTCTAGACCTTCTTATTGAGGGGTCAACTGTAAACCAGCCTATAAAATAGGGGCCATGGTGTTATCTCTGGGGGAAATAAAAATATCAATCTGCACCTGGGATTCCACTAGCTGACAAGAAGCTGCAGCAGGACTGGTAGAGGAAGGCAGAGGCAAGTCGCCAACCACCCCCACTTCACCCCCAACCCCCAGTGAGGGGCTTAGCAGATATCTGCCTCCCAATTACCACCAGTCCGCCAAAACCCACAGCATCCAGAAATCAGGAGCCGGTTCAAAGTTCATATTGTCCTTAATTCCCTTTAATTCGCACACCTCTCAACTTGGGGGATGGGGAAGCACAGGGCTCAGCCTCTCTCAGTCCAGAGATTTGGGCTGAGGGAAGGAGGGAAGCTGGAAGCACAGCCCCAAGCCTGGCTCAGAGGTCTTGCAACCCTTTCCTGCCACACGTGAACTACTCCAGCAGGAAAACCTGGGCCCGAGGGCAGTTCGGTGTTGGTAAGTCCACCCGCTCTTTCCGGCGGTACACGTTCTCCCCTGAATTGGGGGAACTCAACGCCCACCTTCGTCTGCAAACAATCAGAATGCACGAAACCAGTCTCCTAAGAGGTGGTACCGAGGGTGTTGAGGGCTCAGTTTGCTAGTTTGGGAAGTGGGACTAGCCTTACACCAGACAGCGTAAAATGGAAAGTTGAGTCCCCAGGGCAAACAGCGTGGCCCGGGCTGGGAGGCCCCACCCAGGGGCAGCCCCTCCCAGACCAGGTGTGCACAGCGAGGGGCAGCCCCTCCCGACAGCGTCCCAGCAGCCTCGCAGCGCCGGACTCTCAGTATCTCTTCTAGGGGGACCGCGAGAGCCCTCCCTCTAGCGCACGCCCCCACCCCCCGACATGTGCGTACACCCAGGCCCACCTGCGCGCGCTCACCCACACCAGTTATAGCCGGGAAAAGGAAAAAAACGGTCCCGCAGCTGAATCCCCCATATCCAAGTCAGAAGGGAAGGGCGCCCGCCTCCACGGCAGAACTTTCCTCTCTACCTCCACACCCCTTAAGGGGGGGCGGGGTCCCTCTCAAGTTGAAATTAGGTACGTACCCTTCCCCACGAGCAAAATACCTTCTGGGTCCACTTCCCTCCAGAGGGACGCTACTCTCGCCTCCTAGACCCCAGAAAGGCCGCCCCGTCCCTCCCTGGGAACGAACCACTCCCCTCGGAGTTTTGGAGCACAGCGCGGGCGTCCCACTCGTATCTCTGGGAGACATACGCCCACCCCATTCCTATACTTCTTGCCCGCTCCCGTAGTGGTCAGGGGACCTCTCCTCCCCTAACATGTTTGGTCTCCAGCCAGACGGGAGCCGCCTCCCCAGGAGGTCCGCTGGAGAGTGTCCCTCCTTGCAGTCCCGGGACGCCTCCTCTGTCCCCTCCCCTACAGCCCCCGGAGTCCCCGGTCTGGCCAGCCTCCCCGGGGCCACGGGGGCGCTCACCTGCCGAGAGCCTGGCTCGGGCGCGGCTCCGCGGTCGAGCCGCGGGTCGGGACAGGCTGGCGGGAGGCGGGCGGGCGGCCGCGCAGGGCGCTGGGCTCGCGAATCTCCGGCGGCGATCGCCGCGCTACGTTTACTTGGTCCACTTAACCCCCGCGCTGCCGGCCGGGCGCGGCCGCCCGCTCGTCGGCCTGCCAGTGGGCCGGTGGCGTCAGTCGGGCGGCGCTCGGAGAGTCCACGCGGGCTGCGGCCGCGGGACCGGGGGAGACTGCAGCAAGAAGGCGGCTCAGGCTGGACGGGGCAGCAGGAGAGGGTGGGCAGGGGGCGGTACCGAGTCCCCTTGTAACCCCGGCCCGGCACTTGCCCCGCCCCCGTCCGGGGGCGCCCCCGCCGCAGCCAGTCAGAGCCCGCCCCGGGCGCGGGAGGGGGCGCGGGGGGAGGGGACGAGGGAAATTTGAAATCACTCTGGAGCCTCCCCTCCGCCCCTCCTCCACAGGCGCCGCCTACAGTCCCCCCCCCCGGCCCGCCCCGGGCCTGTTAAATCACCCACCCGCATAACCCAACCCCACTCGGGATCCTGCAAACATCCCCCCACACTCGAAACTTCCTGCGGCCCCCAACCCGGATCAAATAAAGTGCACACAGATCTGGTGGCAGGGGCCCAGAGAGGGATGCGCCCCAGCTGGAGTCACACAGCAATCGAATGTACCCTTTATCCCCACCTCTAGTCGCAAGGCCACCCCCAGTCATCTGGCTCTGCACCTCTGGACCCCAGGACTAGCCCTTCCTCCCACCACGCTCGGCCTTTGTCAGCCATCTTGAGGGCAGGGGAGCAATGGGAGAGCAGAAGCGAGGCACTCAGGGCCCTGGCTCCCTGGGTTATTGGATGGGCCACCGAGGCAAGGACCTGCTGAAGGAGAAGCCCCCACTCTTAGGTCTCTGCCTGGGCCCTTAACGGGACATTGAACTGTTGGAAAACAGCACTTCCTAGTAATCGTGGTACTGTACCTGGCATTTATACTTATATATTTGCTTATCTGTTTATTGTTGTTGTTAGTCTCCACCTTACAATGTGAGGGTCTCAGTGTGTCTTAGCACATAGCTGATAAGCAGTGTGTGCTGAGTGAATGAAAGAGCCTACAAGGCTCGAGAGAGCTGCCTCCTGCCTGTGGACCCTCTCCCCCTTCTCACTTCACTCTTCCCTCTTCACCTCTTTGCTGTTCCTAGATCACATCAAGCCTGTTTCTGGACATTCTTTGCATGGTGGACAACTTCTCACATTTCTCCTTCCCAAAGCTATCTCCTATAGAGCTTTTCCTGACCACCTCACCTGAAACCCTCTCTACTCCCCTTCACTCCTATTTCTCTGTAGCATTTAGAACTATTTGAAATTGTTTTGCACATCTCCTTGTTTACTTTTTTTTTTCTTGTTCTTGCTATACACTATAGACTCCACTCCATGAGGGCAGAAGCCACATCTTTCCATCTGGTTCAAGTTGTATTTCCAGGGCCCAGAGGATTTCAGTATAAAGTTGTTAAGTGAATGAATGACTGAATAAGCACAGGTGCCCTGCCTCCTGGGCTCCAGCTCTCTGAGTAAAACCACAGCTTTCTCCATTGATTTCGTACCAGGTATTTGCAAATAGGTAAACAGCATATTCTCTGGAAGCTCCAAAAGTTTTTAAACTTACACAATCTTGTTCTCACTAGGATACCAGGGGAGACTAAGCGAATGGCCTGCACTGGGCCTGGCAATCCTGAGGAGGGCCTCAGGAGAAAGGGTCACAGGAACTTCTGGGCCTCTGGTACAAATATTCAAAATTGGGCTCCAGTCAGTTGGGACAGGAAGAAGAGGATCTCTTAAGAGGACCTGTGGCTTATCACCACCATCTGGAGTATTTCTTTGCAGAAAAGAAAACATATGAGCTGATGGTCCTGACAAAGGCTGCTGGGCCGTGTTTTCTGATTCATAAGCCAAGCCCTGCTCTCTGGCAAAGGATGGCTGAGCTACCAGCTAGAATATTTGGGAGGTCTACTTAAGATGCCAAAGGACTGGGTTTTATGGGACATGGCAGGCATTGGGGCAGGGAAGGGGGACAGCAAATCACCTAAATCCTGGAAGAAGAAACAGAAGTCTGAATGGGCAAGTGTTCTCTGTCCTGTCACTTGGAAAGGCATGTGAACACCAGAAGGGGGTGAAAGGAAAAGAGTGTGATGTCGCCCCAGGGCACGTAACTTCCTAGTTGGCAAAGATGACTGGTCTTATTCGCTACCTCATTTGAACCTGACAATCACCTGAAGAGTCAGGGTGTAAAGAAGTGGGGAGCCTATTTCAAATGGGGGGACTGAGGTCCAGAGAAGAAAGGGACTTGTCTCTCTGCTGAGAGAGTCAGCCAGGCAGACTGACCTTGACTCAACAACTGCACCAGAACAGACTGGCTCCCGTCTAGGAATTCAGACAGAAGATCCAGAGTTTATGTTGGTTGGGAAGCCTGAGACAACAAATATAAACAAATAAGAAAATATCAGGTGTGGATAATTGCGTGGAAGAAGCTAAAATGGGACTGGAGTGATAGGATGGGAGGAAGACCCAGAGCAGGGGGTAGGGGGTGCAGAGGAGGTAGAGAGAAGAGCGTGGACTTAGGATAGAAGCGGGAGCTTAGAGGTACTGATGGCTCTGGAGCTAGCAGGAAGCCTGGCATCGAGGTGATCCTGAGGATTCAAGCCTGAGCACCTGGGGGATGGGCTTGCCTTCTCCTAGATGAGGAGGGTTTGTAGAATGTGGATTTGGAGGGGAGCTCTGTGGGTCGGCTTGGCCATGTGAGTGTGGAGGGGGATGGGCTAGAGGAGGGCTTTTCACCAGACACTGGTTTGAATCTCATCTCCAAGATGGCATAAATCTGATAAATCACCTACCAGAGCCTGTTCCCTCAGCCACAGAAAGAGACTATTTCATGGAACTGTGAATGAATTTAAAGAAAAACATTGATGCTGGAAGACCCGATTGAGCAGACAAGGCTCTGTCCCCAAAGACAGTTTTTTGTGAAAGATTTTGCTTTTTGATGGTTAAAAATAAAATAGAAATAGGTGGAGTGAGATGGAGAGGCAATGGAGAACTGGGAGGCTAGAAAGTGATCTCTTATTTCTAAGGTTATTTCAAATCTTCCTCTGGTTACATACAAATGCAAAAGTGTTTACCTAAAAATCTATGTCAGAGATCACAATCATAATCATGGTGGTAATCAATGCTTACCAAGGAAACAACAAAACAACAACAAAAACTGTGATTAGAGGTCATTTGCTGCTTCTACAAAAAAAAAAAAAAAGATAAAAAAGCATAGGTAAGAGAACAGTCTTGCTCTGAGAAAACAAACCCTGAAGTGTTTAGGGGTGAAGGAGCATGATATTATCAGTTTGCCCTTAAATGCTTCAGAAAAAAAAATATGCATGTGTATGGGAGAGCCAAATTGTAAAGTAAATGAAGCAAAATGTAAGCAAATGGGGTCTCTGCTTAAAAAGACATTTAGGGGCCTCCCTGGTGGCACAACAGGTTAAGATGAAGCTATCCTATCTGCAGCCTCTGCAGGAGAGTTCAATCCCTGGCCAGGGAGCTTCCCACATGGCACAGTAGACCTCTCCTGCCTGGCCTGTTCTGCTCCCCATTCTGTCACTGGTGAATCCTCTCACACACAGCCCCACACCTCTGGCCTACACCCCAGCTCTTGTATGCATAAATAAATAAATCTTAAAAAACAAAAAAGACATTTAGGAGTTCCTTGTACTCAGTTTGCAACTCTTCTATAAATTAGGGATTATATCAAATTTACCCCCCCAAAAAATTACCATTAAAAAGAAAACCACCACGCACCCTCATGTTAATAAATGAACACATTGGTGGACTTACACAAAGCTGTGGTTCAATATTACCTTTGTGTTGAATTGCACCATCATCTTTTCAGCACTTAGAGTAGCCACAGGTGTTTCATGACATGGGCAAAATGCTTAGCACGGTGTCTAATGCAGAACAGACAGTATTTGGTAGGTATTTTTATGAGCAAGAGCCTCACTTTCTTCATCAGCCAAAAAGAGGTAGTAATAATACCTACTTCATCGGGGTTTTGTGATGATTAGATGAATTAAAGCTGTATACCACCTCCAACAGTACCTGACACTGGAAAAAGGCCCTTAAAATGCCTGCTAAGGGCCTCCCTGGTGGCCTGTCTCAGCACTATCACAGCTAGAGCCTGAGTTCTATCCCTGGCCTGGCCAGGGAGCTGACCCACATGGCGCAGCAGACCTCTCCTGTCTCACCCGCTGCTCCCCTCAGCAGTGTATTTCAGTAGATCCGCCTGTTCTGCTCCCCACTCAGTCTCTCGCCCCCACACCTCTGGCCTACACCTCAGTTCTATGCAAAAAAATTTTTTAAAAGCTTGTTAAATAGAAAAGGTATCTTATTATTGATAATGAATGCAGGAGGCTCTGCTCTCCTGATGGCACCAGCTCTGGACAAATACAGCGAGGAGCGCCCTCCTCAGTGTCCCATAACCCTGTCTCTGCATGTACAGGCTCCTAAGACAGGCCCAGTTCACCTCTAAGTCTAGAAGCAGCGTCTGGCAGGATGAGCTTCATTTTACAGTCTAAACTAGAACTGCAAGAAGCAGCAGCTTCGGTGAACCCCCCCACTCCCCGTGGGCTATGCTAAGGAGTTTGAGTCTCCTTCAACTCTCCCATCTAATTGGAATAATAATAATAATAGTAATGCTTACTTCTGAGACTGACAGTGGGGAATAGCTCGTGTATGTGAAAGAACCCCATTGTAAAGTACTCAGTCTTAATTACAGTGTCATTACAGCCACGTTCATTTGCAAAGTGGGTTCCTCACCTTTTCAACAGGACCACCCAGACTTCTTTCTGCCCCAGTTGTCCCGTGGAAGGAATTCTTTTCTGCTTTTTTAAACCCCAAAGTGAGCTATTGAAATCTTTGCTTTGCCAGACAAGTACCTAGAGTCTGGTCAGGTATTGTTCATTAGCCGTGATTAAATAAGTATGTTAGTAATAGTGTTACCAGCCCTTGGGACTAAGGCGCTGGCTGGTTCTTTCCCTGCTCAGAATCCTTTCTGCACACAGAATAAACATGAGTTCTGCACAGCGAGCAGAAACTTCATTACTTGAACTGGGAATGGAAAGGGGTGAGCTCATGCTCAAAAGACACCTTCTCCCCATGCAGGAGGGTGTCCAGGCCTTCATGGGGGAAGGTGATAGTTAAAGGCCTAGGGCAGGGTTCCAGGGTTCCAAACTGATGACTTGATTTTGCAGTCGGCACCCGTGCATTGCATTGATTTGCACACGCCACCCTATCACCATCTTGGTGATGGCTGATTTGTTCTGGTTCTGAGGCTACAAACATCTGAACCAAGCATCTTGGGTCCTCTAAGTAAGCACAACTTGGAAAGGCTGGGTTGCTGGAGTGGGAGAGCCTTTCCCTTGCCCGGCTACAGTAGCTATGGAGAGATACCATGTACAGCACACTGGGCTGAACATTTTACACCTATTATGTCATGGTGCTTATAGCAGCCTTAGAAAGTACATATGGGCAAACTGAGGCTCACAGACAGAGAACAATTGTCCAGTCATACTGCCAGGAAATATGCCTGGGATTAAATACCAAGTGGTAGTCTTTTTTTTTTTTAAAAGATATATTTATTTATGCATACAAGCTGGGGTGTAGGCCAGAGTTATGGGGTGGTGAGATGATTCACCAGAAACAGTGGGGAGCAGAACAGGCAGATTGACTGAAGTACACTGCTGAGGGGAGGAGCGGGTATGCAGGAGAGGTCCGCTGCGCCATGTGGGAATCTCCCTTGCCGGGGATCGAACTCGTGCTGCAGTGGCTCTGGACAGCTTCATAGTACTGCACTTAACCCGTTGTGCTACCAGGGAGGCCCACCAAGTGGTGGTCTTAACCACCCCACTATCCGATAAAAGGTTTAGCACAGTGCCTGGTCAGAGCTCATTACATATTAGCCGTTATTAGTATTCCTGTCACTGACTACGAGGCACTCATAGGAAAACTGAGGCACAAGGTCACACAGCAAATCAATGGCAGGCAGAAGGATAGATCCTAAGTCCCCGGAAGTCCTAAAGTTCTTTGTTCAGCCCCACCGACTTCCCTTTGTCTGGGAAGGCAGGTCTATGCCCATCTCTATCCTGACTTGGCTCCAGACAGTTCTCATCTCTTCTTCCTTGCCAAAAATGAGAAGTCCCTGGGAGTGCAGATGAGGGCTTGATGGGAAGCGGGACGCTCTTCCTCCTCGTCCTAGAACCCCACTCTCTCCACCACCTGCACAACCAGCATGGGGGTCTTTTCTTGTTGCTGTCTGTGAAGAGGATGCCTCAGTGGAGGAGCGGTGTGGACATTTACAGACCGACTGAACCACATGCCAGGCACAATGGCCAGCTGGAGGTCAAGCAGAGAAAAACAGGCTGAGGCCTGGCTCTGGCCTCCTGGAGCTTACAACTGAGGAGTGGAAATGGACATCAGTCATATTTATTTTGTGAACAATGGCGAGACTACAGTTGTTTTCAGTGCTCAGAAGAGGACAGGGTGCAGTAAGAGGATCCACTGGGTCACAGACCTGAGGAACCGATGGTCAAGCAGAGATCTGAGGAGCCTCTGCAGCAGCTAAGCAAGCTAAGGGGCAGAGGGGAATGTTCTGGGCAGTGGGAACACTTGCCTATGAGGTCCTGTGGCACAAGGAGCACAGAAAGCCCCAAGGGGAGGTCCATATGGCAGGGCCACATAGCTGAGAGGGAGAGCTATCTGGCAGGGCCCCGAAATAGCCATGTGAGGGGTCTCACCGTGCCCGCTCATAATGGGACCAGATCTGAGTAAAGCCTCTGTACCCTGGGCCTAGAAGAAGGCCTGAAAGCCCACCCCGCATTCTGCACATTCTCTGTACATACTCATGACATTTTATCCTCATTTCTTCAGGCATCAAATGAAGGAAAGCTTAAATTGTATATTATTGTTATCATCAAGAGGAGTAATGATAGTGTCACTGCTCATTTACTTCTGAATTGCCCAAGAAGATGATTTTTATAAGGTGTAAGACATGTGTGAGGAAATAGCCCTATTGCCTGGTGCCCTAAATGTACCCCTTAGCGTTGTCCTGGGAAGAAGGGGCTCCACTGTAGAGTCGAGTCTATGATTGATCCTTGTAGCTTTCGACTTGGGGCCCAGGCCCAAACTACTGTCCCACAGCCCCTCCAGATTTGGCAATGATCGTGAATGAGGTCATTCTTTACATTTGCTTTAATTCATCTACACTTGATCAGTTTCTCCTTTTAGGAAGCTCTTGAAAAGTCTTGCTCTGCCACTTGGGCAGCTCATCTCACCTTCCTGGCTTCACACTGAGCTTCACATTCTCCACCTTTAAAAACGGAGTCTGGAAAGAGGTGAAAAGGACAATGCACGTTCTCACATACGTGCTGACTCACAGCCGCACAGACTTGAGCCTAGCGAGCCCCAGGAATTCTCACTAGCTGGGAAGGTGGTAGGGATGGTGACAGAAATGCAAGGGCCCGATCACCTTTTCCAACTTCCAGACCCCAGTGGCCATTCCAGTTCCCTTCTCAAAGCCTCTGGGAAACCTCCAGTCCACCTTCCACATTCCAGGGTACCCACCACGAGTTCGGTCTGCTTTTCCCAGGCCGAAAGCTAAAATGTCCCTTGGATTAGAAATCTCCTTTGTTGCCCTTACTCCATTACCCTCAAACCTTGCTTAGAACTCTTCCACAAGTTTCTTTCAGGGCAGGGTCTCAATATATAACATATTCTCCACCGTTTGGTCAGCTTTTATGGACCAGGTCCAGGTCAGCACATAGGAATCTTGGTCATTCCTTTGTAATTGCTACACAGAAATCCACAGCATGAATGAACTGCAATTTATTTGGCAATTTATCCTATTCATACACAATTGGTTTGCTTACAACTTTCCCCAGGACAATCCTAGCTTGCAAAGAACTTTCCTCTACATACTCCCTCATAAGTAAATACATTTCTAGGTTTAAGAGTTCTGTAAAATTGTCCAAGAAGACAATATAACACTTTTTTACCTTTCCAGTTGTCCAACATTTCACTATGAAAATGTTCAAGCATTCAACAAAGTTGAAAGGTTTATAAGGAATACATTTGTCCCCACAACATAAACTCTGCTGTGAACATTTTGTGTATCTTTCCATTTATATAGATAAACATATGTATATTACATATACACACGCATGCATGCATACTTACATCAACCTCAGTTTTTGAAGCATTTCAAAGTTAACGTCAAATGTGAATAGAATATACATCCCTCTAAATATTTCAACATGCACATCACTACAGTTTAATATTTGTTAAGTTTTTTGTCTTCAAAGTAAAATGTACATACAAAAATATGCACAAATCTTAAGTGTACATTTGCTGAACATGCAAACACATGTAGACACACACATTCCTGTGTAACCCAAACCCCTATCAAGGTACAAAGCATCACCTAGAAAGTTCCTATGTGTCCTGTCCCAGGATCCCTGCCCTGCCTCCTGTAGAGATCATTATGTCTAATTTTTTCCACCACAGATTGCCTGTTCTAGAGCTTTATGCATTTTTTAATATGGGGGGAACACTCCCCTACTCCCAGCACACATATCCATTTTTTTCCTCCTTTTTTTTTTTTTTTAATCTTAATGGGAAGAGGAAACACCCAACTTCACTCCAGTGCCTAAAGGAATTTATTTCTCCCGACGAGAGATTAGTTCCATTCCTCCTCTGGGCTCCAACAATTAACTTCTCTTTCCCTGGAATGCATGTATTTAGGCTTTAAACTTCCTGGGAGCAAAAGACCACTTCTATCCCCATGGTAGGTACCCAATAAATGTTTGTTCCTTGAAGTACTGATACATTATTACAGCTCCCCCACCTTCAGGCAAAGCAACTATCCCTCCACCTTCCTTTGTTTTTGGAAACTTACACCTTGACTCCTGAGGGTTAAGATAAGAAAAGGGAAAAGGTCAATAGCCTGGGGTTCTGGTCTCACACTCCCATCACCCTGCTGAGTGACCTTGGGCGAATGTCTTCCCCTCTCTGGGCAGCTATGTCCTCTACTGTTAAATGAGGTAGAGGGGATAGTGTGGAATGGAACCACATCCGATCCGTCAATAAATCTGACATTTCTTCCTTTATGTTAGATCCAAAATCTAACTCTCACCACACTTCCATGGCTACTGGCATCCTCATTCCACTAGAATTTGCACCAGCCTCCTCACTGGTCTCCAGGCTTCCACCCTTGCCCTCCCTCCACAATTTGCAGTTCCCACATAGCCAGAAGGGCCTTTGCAATATTTGGGTCACATCAGGCCTCCTCTGGTTCAAAGCCTTCCAGTGACTTCCCTTCTCATTCAGGCAAAAGTCAAATTCCTCCCAATGGTCCATATGGTTATGACCCTGTCCCGCACTGACTTCACTTTCTACCACCCTCGGCTCTTCCCACACTGACCTCTTGCTTTTCCTGGAACATGCCAGGCATACTCCAACCTCAAGGCTTTAGCAGTTACTTTCCCCTCTGCCTGGAACTCTTCCTGTATATACCTATGCAACCTATTTCTTCACTTCCTTTAGGTCTTTGCTCAAATGTCACTTTATTAAAGATGCTTCCCTCGCCTCGCTATTGGAATAGCAAACTTCACCTTCCTACTCCAGCATCCCCATCTCCTGTCCACTTACCATCATCCAGTGTGCTATGCATTTATGTCCTTGTTATTGTTTGTGTACCTGGATAGCATACAAGTGCCATGAGGGACAGCTTGTTTATTGTTTGACCATTATGTTTCGTTCACTGTGCCCCAGAATAGGACCTTGCTCATAGTAGATGCTCAATAAATACTGTTGGTAAATCAGGGAACATGGTTGGGACATACTCTGGCACATGTCTTAAAGGGGCTCCCAGTGTCTGCCTCATGAAAAGTTGCGTGGTACATGGAAACACGAGAGCACTGCTCAGACACTGATGGTGAAGCGGTCTTGCCCACATTAGAACCCACTTCAGAAATTTACTGAATTAAACAAGAAGCTATATGGAAAGTGCTGAACACAGTGCCCATGTGTAGTAATAAATAATCGTTGTCATTGCTTTTCAGGGACTGGAAAGGCAGGACTCAGCTTCTTGGATTTGCTCTGGATTTGGATTCTGCTGGCTCTTTTATTTTGGATAAATATAGAAGCAATGGATATCCCACTCCAGACCTGTCCTTATCTTCTCTGGGCATGACTCTTTATCTGCAAGCTTAAGAAGTCCACATAGAGCATGCATGTGGCCTGTGCAAGTTGGAGCACTGGGAAATGATTATTGAGTTGTGCTGACCAGGGGAGTAGTGGGAGAAAGCAGGGGTGCTGTGCTTCCCGCTTGAATGCTAGATCCTAGGGCTTCCCGCTTGAATGCTTTGTTCACATGTCCAGGGTTCAACAGTTATTGATGACTTGGTCTGCTTAATTCCATTCATCTTTCAGGTCAGCTCATCCCTCAGGAGGCCTATGCCACACACCCTTGCCTCACATCTAATCCCTTTGCCACGTCTTTGAGAGGCTCTTCAAGATCATGAGCAGCATAGTGGTGGAGTGAATAATCTATTCTGTGTCCCCAGCACCTAGCACAGGGCTGGCACGTAGTAGTTGCTCAATAAGTATCTGTATCCAAATCAATGAAAGGGCCCCTCCATCTTTCAGATTAAAAAAAAAAAAGGTCAGGAAAAGAAAGTTCTCCAGGTAACTCCTCCAAGGTTAAAAGTGTTCACAGCACCCTGCAGCGACTTGCATTGCAGGCCAGATGGGGGCCAGGCCAGGCATTCACTTTATAATCATCCCAAGAGCAAAACAAAGCAGACAATAGAGATGGGAGGCTGCATTTTCTCAGGCAGTGATTCCTGCTATGAATTTGAAATATGGGGTGAGATTCCAAAAAGGTGGAGGCATTACCACCCCCACCCTCAAAACTAGAACTGCGAAAGGGTCCTTTAAAAAGCAAATTTCTTGAGGAGAGAGTTTGAATGACCATTGGGAGATGAGGAGCAAGGATCTTAAATGTTAAGCCAGGAATTCACATCTAAAATTTACCTTAAGGGACAACCTTGAGATTTGCAGATCTTCGATAAGCAAGTTCATCACCACATTCAATATCAGATTTAGAAATATCCTGGAAGTCCAAAATTAGAGGATTGTTTGCCTTCATTTACATATGTAAAGTAAAAACTAAAAGTATTCCGCCCTCTCCCTCACACCCCCCCCAACTTCCTGAAAATTCAGAGCCCATTTGAAAACTAATCTATCTCTCCACTGCCCCTCCTCTCAGTGAGTTTGCCTCCTACCTGGTACTGATTTACTAAGCAGTGTCCACCTCTTTTAAATGTCTCCTTTCCTCTGCCTGTAACAGCCTCCCCAGTAGGGAATTTTGGGGGCTTTAGTTCACTACTCTATCCCAACACCCAGCATGATGCCTGACACACAAATGGACAAAGGTATCCACAAGGCTGATGTCCTATCTCCTACTTAGAGAGAAAGTTTACAACACACGGACCCAGAAATTGCACTGTGAGGTAGCAGTCAGATGATAGAAGAAGCGCAGAAAACTGTACATGGGAATGTACCCCCCAGCACTCTTTGTAAGGGTGAAGACAAGGGCAAACCCTAAGGGTTTGCTATAATAGGGGCCCTACCTAAAGGGGACAGGATTCCCCCGTATAATAAAATGCTTTGCAGCTGTAAAGAGCTAGCAAGTCTGTAAGTGCCTGGATGGATAGAGCTGGAAGACGCACCGCTAAGTGAAAAAGCAGAATGCTAAATAGTGTAAACAATGTGTGCTAAGTCCATGGTTTGTAAAATAAATAACATGGAGGTGAAAGATCTGGTAATAGGCCTTTCCAGAATGGTCCTTAGAGCACATTAGGGAGGTTCTAACCCCCGCCCTGCCCCCAGTCTGTGGGTGACCTGGGGTAGCATCTACCCTCTCTAAATCCCATCCCCCCCTCCCACAAAAACAAAAACAAAAACAGGTGAAGAGTTATGACCTCCTGGTGGGATGACTGAGAGGATTAAGGGAGAGAATGCAAGTAAATTCTCTGCACTTCTCCCAGAGTGAGTGCTCAAAGATATGTTATTTAAAACAGACATTTCCCTGTGACCAGAGGGGAACAAATACCATTTATTTTTTTAGCCCCTTTTAAAATTTATTCTGAAAGTAAATGCAGATTTTTAAGATAGTGGCAAGAATAACAACCATCTACTTTCTCGTGAATCACCAGTTGTTAACATTCTCCCTATTTGCTCACCGCTTCCTCATTTCAGTTTTGAACCATTTTATCCCCTTTTGCCATAAGTCCCTTCACATATTTCTGAAAAACAAAGACTTTATCTTATAAAACCAAAGTATGGTGACCAAATTCACAAAATTTAACATTGATATAATATGATTCTCTAGGGCCCAAGGAGTTAAGTCTCAGCACTATGAAGCTATCCGCAGCCACCGCAGCTTGAGTTCTGTGCCTGGTCAGGGACCCACATGGCACAGCAGACCTCTTCTGTCTTGCCATCTGCTCTCCTCAGCAGTGTATTTCAGTAGATCCACCTGTTTTGCTCCCCACTCGGTCTCTGGTGAATCCTTTTATCACCCCCACACCTCTGGCCTACACCTCAGCTCTTGTACTGTTAAGAGAGTGGGTTCCACTCTCTTAACAGTATGCATAAATAAATAAATCTTTAAAAATATATGATTCTCTAATCTACAGTATAATTCTTTTCTAATCTACAATGTTCCATTTTCATCAATTGCTCCAATGATGTTTTTTTAAAGTGTGATTTTTATTTTTTTTAAGATTTATTTATTTATGAATACAAGAGCTGGGGTGTAGGCCATGGGTATAGGATTCACCAGAGACAAAGTGGGGAGCAGGCAAATCTACTGAAATACACTGCTGAGGCGAGCAGTGGGTGAGACAGGAGAGGTGTGCTGCACCATGTGGGAAGCTCCCTGGCTGGGGATCAAACTCTTGCTGCAGTGACTGCAGATAGCTTCATAGTGCTGAGACTTAACCCCTTGCACCACCAGGGAGGCCCTAAAGTGTAATTTTTAAAAAGCCCACGTAACATAAAATTTACCATCTTTACCACTCTAAGTGCACAGTTGACTAGTGTTAATGACATCCTTTCCCCCCATCTTCACTTCGTTGTGCCATTGTTTGCTGCCACCCAGGGTCTCATGTTGCATTTAGCTATCTGGTCTTTTTTGGTTTCTTCTCTTCCAGAAAATTTCACCAATCTCCATCAATGATTTACATGGCATGGGGAGTTCTGATGCTTCTAGGCCAACTGTAATTTGCTTTTTTGTTTCATGCTTTTGTAATAAAGGAGTTAAGAATGATGCTTATGATGAGGATACTAATAAATGGAAACATGAAAACGTTCAAGAGTATTTTTTTTCCAGTCTTTGATAGATTGAGGATGTAGAGTTTGTGGTTTCTGGAAAACGCCCTTGGGAACTGTACAGGATCCTGGTGATGGAAATGTGTTGATACAGCGGTGGTGGGCTTGTCGCCAGCTTTGCAAGATGGAAGCAGACTGCATGGAGGGTAAGTGGGTGACCAACACGAGACCCGTTATTTCTGACAACTCGATGTGAATCGATAGCTATCAAAAAATAAAAAGTTTAAATGAACAGAACATGCCCTTTGGCATTTCAGAATGGGAAGAGTCAGATCTTTCTCCTAGTGAGAACCTGCCCCCTTGATGAAATTCCCAGTAGGAGTTCTCAAGCCTGAGAAAAGACTTCTTAATGAACTCCTTTCACTTGTAGGGGTGTGGGAGGGAGGCCTCCTTTGCCCTCCACAGGGACATTTTAAAATGAATGAAGGGAGCAAGGTCCCTCATTAAGGCTGAAATGGGAACTGCTGCGGGCGGGAGTTCTCTGGAAAGGAGGCTGGACCCAGATCTGCATTTCCTGGGACAAATTCATCACTTTAATTATAATCACCACTCCTTTCTTCATGCTAGAGGGGACTGTGAAGGAGAATATTGGAAAGACAAACGTTATCTTTTGTCTTTGTTCCTTGCCAAGTTTTATTTTATTTATTTATTTATTTATTTATTTCGTAGAACTGGGGTGTAGGTCAGAGTACAGGGGTCAGGTGTAGTGGGGAAGGATTCACCAGAGACGGAGTGGGGATGGAAATACACTGCTAAGGGGAGCAGAAGGCTGGTGAGACAGCAGAGGTCTGCTGTGCCATGTGGGTTAGATCCCTGATCGGGGATCAAACTCAGGCTGTACAGGTGACAGCGTTGAGACTTAACCCCTAGGCCACCAGGAAAGCCTATTGCCAAGTTCTTAATAAAACGAAAAAAATGATAAAGACATGAATGGGCAAGAGTGGGGATTAGCTACAAGCATTATGATATTCTCAACTCAGGAAAATATCATGCCACATTTTACGAGGAATTTTGGTAGCATTTATAATTGAAACCAAGAATGGCACTGAGGTTGTGAGGTGTCTTGGAGAGGACTTGTAGTTGAGGCTTTTTTAAAATTGTTATTTATATCTTTTACATTATTGTGTATTCCCCTTAGGTTACCCACCACAGATTCACCCATGAACCATCACCAGAGTCCCTTGTGCTCTGGGCTGGAAGGAGAGTACTATCCTCCCAGAGCCTCATTAAGAATACAAACCCATTGTTGGCCTGAAATGCTAAAATCTAGACGTTCTCAGAGCTCAGTCATGGTCAAGTCTTTCCTTACCTTGAAAATTTGTCCCATGCTATCTAAAATCTAGAAAGTCTGAACATAATGTCCCTTGACCCTTTGGAAAATTTTTCCTCTGAAGAAATAACCAGATGTGGAACAGGGGTTCATGTACAGGAAATCTTCTTGCCATGTTGCTTACATTAGATTGAAATACCAGAATAATATTAACAATAGCAAGCATTTATTGAGCACTTAGCACTGGCCGGTTGCTGTGCTAAGTGCTTTACAAGCTATGTTACATTTCATCTTTTCAAGTAGGTTCTATTATAGTCTCTACTTTTACAAATGAAAAAAAAAATGGAGGTACAAAAAGGTTGGTTATATGTGTAAGACAACATTATTAGTAAGAGGGGAGACAGATGTGTAAACAGCATCAATAACCCAATGTGATAAACATTAAAAGAGAAATAATATGAGCAACAATAGGCGACAATGCAAAGTATTATTATTATTATTATTACATACTCATGGGTGTTTAACATAAAGCCTAGCACATGGCAGGTATTTAAAACAGTTGTATCTTAAATTTGAATGTACCCACGAATCACCAGGGAATATTGTTAAATGCAGAACTTGAATCTGCATGTCCAGGGCAAGCCTGAGAGTCTGCATTTCTAACAGGCCTCAGCTAATGTCCAAGGACCACATTTCAAGTGTTGGAGATTAAATAGCTTGGCAAAGTGGGAGCCCCTTGACTATGTAGAAGCAAAAGAAGTGATAGAAACCTGTGATGAAGGAAACTGGAAGACAAGCCCCTCTCTGAGTTACTGCCACATGGGCAGTGGTTTCGAGTAAATTTCTTTCCCTTTCCTTATTTTCTGTTACACGAGCTAAGTCCACAAATAGTCATTAAGTGCCTCAGCACCAGTCACTGTGGGAGCAGAAATGAAGGAAATTCAGTGGTTTCCTTGAGGAATTCTTTAAGTCAAAGACAAAAAAAAAAAAAACACTTTAAATGGGTATATTTCATCGTATATGTTATATTTTAACAAGTTGATTTAACACCCAAAGAGGCGAATAAATGTCATGCCTGACAGAGATCTTTTTCAAAAGTTTTACAAAAGTTTTAAAATTCCTGGACAGTGAGTCAGTCCCTGGCTGCCAGCAACCAGAAGGTTCCTGTCATCCAGATACCTGGTACTCGGACGCCTCGAAGCATTTTGTCTGTGTGGGCATCAGTCAATGCTTGGGACTCCCCCGAATTTCACTTTTTTGTTTCTGCCATCCTGACTGAACTCTGAATTGACTCAGGCATCTGGTTTTATCACTGTGGTGTCCCAGTTCCTGCCTCGCCATTCGCACTGGATACTATCTGGGACATGAACACAGGAATTAAATAATGGCTAGGGCCTCTCTGGTGGTGCAATAGGTTAAGCTGCAGCACTCTGAAGCTATCCAGAGCTACTGCAGCACGAGTTCAATCGGCAGCCAGGGAGATTCCCAGGTAGCCAGCAGACCTGTCCTGCCTCGCTCAGATGCTCCCCTCACCAGTGTATTTCAGTCCATCCACGTGTTCTGCTCTCCACTGTCTCTGGTGAATCCTCTCACCACCCCACACCTCTGGCCTGCACCCCAGCTTGTATGCATAAATGAAGAAGCTCCCCAGCAGTGTGCCAGGTTCTAGATTACAGGGAGCATGCCTCCATTTCCTCATCTGTCCACTGGGGATCAGGAAAATGCTTACCTGGGAAATGCCACCTGTCCTTGGGAAAAGAGCATAGCGGGTAGAGCATTTCGGGGGACTTCAGTGAATACCACTAAGCCAGTAATTCCTCACTGACCCCGCCCTGCCTGACACTATCACAGTCCTTGTACTTCTTTGGGTCAGTTCCCTCCACTTCAAAGATTCTCAAATTGAGGCCCCAGAGAAGTGAAAGGAAATGCAAATTCTCAGGCTCCACCTTAGACCTTTCTAATTAGACTGTCTGGGGTTGGGGCCCAGCCATCGGCTTTATAGCAAGCCCTCCAGATGATGGTGATACCAGCCCAAATTTGAAGACTGCTCTGCTCTCTGTGAGCTCTCCCAGGGGCAGGGGGTGCGGGGCATCTAGGAGGCATGCAGTCCGTATCTGCGTAATAACGATGCTAATGGTAGCGGATAGGCATTGACTGAAGGCCTCCTGTGTGCCAGGCTGTGTTAGAAACGTTTTAGGAGGCTTAACTCACTTAAGCAGCCATTTCGGAGATCATTTTGTGGACAGTGAATCTGAACCTCAGGGAAGTCAAGCACTGGCCCCGGGTCACTCCAGGAGACCTGGCGGGGAAGCCCGCGTTTGATCGCTCTGCGAGCTCAGGGTACCCGCGTCTTGGCCAGGACCCGCCCGGCACCGGGTTGGCCGGGGGAGGAGCGCGGCGGCAGGGCGGCCCGTGGCGAAAGTGCGGCTGCGGAAGCGCGGCCAGGCGGCGGCGGCTGCGGCGCAGGAGGAAGCGGAGGCCCGCGGCTGGCGGCGGGCGCCATGGGCCGCCTGCACTGCACGCAGGACCCGGTGCCCGAGGCCGTGGGCGGCGACATGCAGCAGCTGAACCAGCTGGGCACGCAGGTGGGCCCGCGGCCTGGGCGCGGGGGTGCGGGCGCGGGGCGGCCCTGCTGCTTCCCGGGGGTTAGGCCGAGGGGAGCCTGGGCCGCAGGAGAGCTTGCGCGCTAGCCGGAGGGGCCAAGGGCAGTGGGAGTTGAGGCGAGGTTGGGGAGCGAGCCAAGGGATCTCGGGGAGCCTTAAGGGCAAGCTGAGTGAACCCTGGAGGGTTATAGGGACCTGGAGGTGGGCGGGGAGGGGACTTCCGGGACCAAATTGAGAGGTGCTAGAAGAGGAACAAACCCAAATCTTGAAGGGGCTGAGGAAGTTGGGGGCTGAGGGTGGTGGTATTTAGTGGATCGGGAGAACCTGGGACATTTAGTAGGGAGGCCCCCCCCACAATATCCCCACCCCCGCCAAGACTGAGAAGGGTCTTACCGCCCCAAGGGGGCAGAGGGGAGCCTGGAGTGGGGAAGGGTAATCAGATGTCCTAAGGGCCAGACTAGAGTAGAGCCCTTTGGGCTTGAGCAGTCAGGATGGGCTGGTGATGACCTCTCTACACCCCCAGCTGGGAATGCCTGGTAGTCCCCAAAGAGAGGAACCATAGGCCTCCCTGGTGGTGCAGGGGTTAGTCTCAGTGTTATCAAGCTATCACCAGCCACTGCAGCATGAGTTCGATCCCCGGCCAGGGAGCTTCCCACATGGCTCAGCAGACTTCTCCTGTCTCGCCTGCTGCTCCCCTCAGCAGTGTATTTCAGTAGATCTGCCTGTTCTGCTCCCCACTCTGTCTCTGGTGAATCCTCTCACACACCCCCCAACCCCCCCACCTCTGGCCTACACCCCATTTCTTGTATGCATAAATAAATAATAAAATAAATATTTAAAATTTTAAAAATGCACCATATACATTCTACACAGTGGAGGCCCCATCCTTGATCTTAGCTGGCAAAGCATTTTTCCTACTGTTCAAGCTTCAGGTGTCAACCTGTCAACCTAGGAGGTTTCCTGCTCCTGGGATGCGATTTTCACACCACCAAGGAGGCCAAAATAAGTAGGATAAAATGCTACTTCTCTGCACCCCCAAAGTTGTGTTTATTTCACCCCCAACCCCCCAACATCCCAGGAAGTGGGGCCCCCTTCTTCATTGCAGCAGCTCCCACAATTTCCCACATGTGTAGCAGGCATATTTGTTCAATTAAAAAGACAAAACAAAATATTGTTTTCACATAAGTAATGGTAACAATGATTATCCAGTCATGTTCCAAGGCTGCAGTGTCCACAAAATGCATGAAAAGCCAGGTGTCTGATTTTATATTTTCTAGTAGCCACATTTTAAAAGTAGAATTGGAAAATTAGTTCCAATGTTTTCTTTAATTCATTGTGTCAAAATATAGTGCCTCCCTGGTGGCACCGGGGTTAAAATCTCAGCCTATTGAGCTATCTTCAGCCTCTGCAGCATGAGTTCAATCCTGGCCAGGGAGCTAACCCACATATGGCGCAGCAGGCCTTTCCTGTTTTGCGCGCTGCTCCCCTCAGCAGTGTATTTCAGTAGATCTGTTTCAGTAGATCTGTTCTGCTCCCCACTCTGTGTCTGATTAATCCTCTCACCCCCTACACCTCTGGCCTACTCCCCAGTTCTTGTATGTGTAAATAAATAAATCATTATAAAATTATTATTTCAACATGTAATCCATATAAAATATCTCTGGTTATTTTACTTTTTGATACTAAATTTTTTGATTCTGGTGTACATTTTACATTTACAGCATATCTCACATTAGATTAACTCTTTTGAAGTGCTCAGCACTTATGTATAGCTAATGACCCCTACTGGACAGCACAGTTTTAAGTGCGTTTATGTATATTAGCCCATTGAGGGCTATCAGAGATCGGTACCATCAATATTTCCATTTTACAGATGAGGAAACTGAATCACAGAGTGGTTAGATAAAATATATAATTTATTGATCATGCACCATGGGCCAAGCACTGTTATTAGTGCTTTAAAAAAAAGTTATTTATTTATGCATACAAGAGCTGGGGTGTAGGCCAGAGGTGTGGGGTGTGTATTTGTGTGAGAGAGAGGATTCACCAAAGACAGAGGGGGGAGCAGGACAGGCAGATCTACTGAAATAGACTGCTGAGGGGACCTTGTGCTGCAGTGGCTGCTGATAGCTTCATAGTGCTGAGACTTAACCCCTTGCGCCACCAGGGAGGCCCCTGTTATTAGTGCTTTGTATATAAAAACCCTAAAAGGTGGGTGCTATTATTACTCCCATTTCACAGATAAGAAAAGTGGTTCAGGGAAATAAGCAGACCTGTTTAATTAACGTCAGGCAGCCAGGAAGTAGTGGAGCCAGGACTTCGGGACCAGATATCTGACTTCAGAGGCCAGGGAATGAAACACACCAGAACAGTGGTTTGTAGATGATCTCTCCAACTAGTAGCTTAAGTTTTACTTGTGTTGGAGTTTTCTGGAAAACTTCCATTTAGAAAAGAAAGAAGATTGTGCACCCATTTTTTTTTTAAAGATTTATTTATATAGGGCCTCCTTCATGGAGCAAGGGGTTAAGTCTCAGCACTATGAAGCTATCAGCAGCCACTGCAGCAGGAGTTCAATCCCTGGCCAGGGAGCTTCCCATATGGCACAGCAGACCTCTCCTGTCTTGCCTGCTGCTCCCCTCAGCAATGTACTTCAGTCAATTCACCTTTTCAGCTCCCAGCTCTGTCTCTGGTGGATCCTCTCACCCTTTTTACCCCCCGACCTCTGGCCTACACCCCAGTTCCTCTACACAAAATAAATAAATAAAAATCTTACAATAAAGTAATAATTCTTTATTTTTTAATTTTTTTTTTAAAGATTTATTTATTTATACATACAAGCTGGGGTACAGGCCAGAGGCATAGGGCGGTGAGAGGGTTCACCAGAGACAGAGTGGGGAGCAGAACAGGCAGATCAGAAACACACTGCTGAGGGGAGCAGCGGGCGAGGCAGGAGAGGTCTGCTGTGCCATGTGGGAATCTCCCCAGCCGGGTGTCGAACTTGCTGCCCACAGCTCCACAGCGCAGCGCTCAACCGCTGCGCCACCAGGGAGGCCCAGTAATAATTCTTTAAAAAGAAAAATCAAACAGTATACAAATATACTAGTAAAATAAAAAAGTCTTTTATCTCCAGAAATTATTTTAGTCTTTATTTTAATTGTATCTTTATAGAAAAAATGTCTGCATCTGCCAGCGAATATGGGTCTCTTCTGAAAAAAATTTTTCTGCAAAAGGGGTTATGTGAGATTTTTTTAAAAACAGATCTGCCATAATTTATTTAGTCCTTATTAATAGATACTTAAGTTGGTTTCAGTTTTTTGTTTTTATGAACAAAACTGTAAGCAACTTGCTTTGTGTAAATGTGTCTGGTTTACTTTTTGAAATCTGAAGGGTATACTTCTGGTAATGGAATTACAAGGTCAAGGGATTATCCTCATCAACTCTGGGCTTATCTGTTGTACTTTCTCCAGCACTGGTGTCCTCAAGCTTTTTTTTTTTTTTTTTTTGCTGATAAGTGAAAAATGGTCTCCTTGCTTCGCTGACTTGTAATTTTCTAGTCTGGAATGATCTTGATTATCTTTTTATATGTTTACTGGTAAGAATAGTTAAGATTTTGAATCTGTGGATAGCGGCAGGCAGGTGAGCAGTCCAAGGAGAGAGAGTGCACAAAGGCAAATTATGGGGAAAGTGATTAGGGAACATAGAGTCAACAAATGCTTTCTGTGCCTTTGCAATAATTAGCATCTTGTGACCATACAAGGCCAGTCAGGGAAGCTTCTCTGCTAAGACACGTTTGTTTTCCTTATCTAGATTGAAAATTCTAAGTACCCCCTAGGCGAGGTTCTAAGAGGGAGCCTCAGAAGTTAAGAATCTGGGTAGGTCCTTTTCTTTTCGGGAGTGTCATGGTATCTTGGCAAGGCTTTGAAGGATAAAGCCGGCTTGACAAAGTAGAGATAGGGATGGAGGTCTGTAACAGTCAAGAGACCAGATTAACTTGAGGCCCCTCTTGAGAAGAGAGATGGGGAATGAGACCTCACAGAGAGGTTGAGCCTGAATGCTAGGCTGAGATCTGAAAATGGAAAAGCAGCTGGAGGGCTTCTCTGTGGCCCAAGTTTTTTAAAAGACTGGGTAGCATAGGAAATGCAGTTGGCCAAAGATCAAACAGTTCCACAGATTTGCAGCAAAAAAAAAAAAAAAAAGAGAGAGAGAAAAACTCAAAAACATATTCTTAAAGCAGTTCTAACTGTTCTTGTTTCTGCTGTGTTGAATCCTGTTATACAAGGCTGCTCCCCAATGTGGTAGATGCTGCAGAAAGACAACCCTTGGATCAGCTTTAGTTAAAATGCTTCTGGGAATATTGAAGTTTTGAGAAAGCAGACACTTCTATGTCTTTGGCAGGTGGGAGTGTAAATCCCTGCAACTGCTTTGCAAGATAATTTGGCAACATTTTCTCAGAATTTAAATATCCTTTGACCCAGGATACATCATATGAATTTTTCCTGTAGACCTACAGGTATCAAAGAAATATGTGGAAAGAGTACTTGCAGCATGGTTAGTAATAATATCAACACACACACACAATTTAGAGAGCTAAATTTTGCTAAGCAGTCTATAGTGTTGACTGTCTCTGGTAAATCCTCTCACCCCCCTCACCTCTGGCCTGTACGCCAGTTCTTATATGTATAAATAAAAAATAAAATAATCGGAACAGGTATCAACACCCTGCGTGTTACTGGTCTCCTCTCTGAAGGGTCCCTGTTTGGATGACTCAAGAGTAGAATGTTACTCATACTCCATATTAATCTCTTCACAGCAGTTCTCAGTCCTCACAGAAGTGCTCTTCCACTTCCTGACTGAACCCAAAGAGGTAAAGTATTTGGTGATAAGGACAGATCCTGTATGTGGGTCCGTGGTGCCAAGACACTTAGAAAGTAAAGGCCCCTCTGTGCTGCTCTCTCCCTGCAGGTGGAGCGGTTTCTGACTCAGCTGTCCGAATTTGCCACCAGCAATCAGATCAGTCTTGGCCCACTTAGGAGCATCGTGAAAAGCCTCCTTCTGGTTCCAAATGGTGAGTAGCCTCTCTTAGCAGCTGAGGCCAGAGACATTACTTGAACATTCCTTCAGGCCACAGAGCCTGCAAACACGGTCTGGGCTCTGTGCCAGAGCACTCAGCAGTGAACCAGACATAGGCGGGGCTGGCAGTCTAGGGAGGGGAGCCAGGTAGACAGCCAGCTGGGGCTGAGGTAGCATAGGTAGGCTGCTTACACCTCAGTCTCCTGCTGTTACCTGGTCCTCCACATCATCACCCAGAAGTGAGAGTAAGCCTTTCGAGACTTTCTAGCAATTAGACCAAAATCTCTTACCTCTAATAATTTTTAAAATGAGACTTGTATTTGTGTGTGTGTGATAAAATATGCATTACATAAAGCGTACCATTTTAACCCTTTGGCACTTGTATTTTGTATGTGTTTTTCATTTCACATTTCTGGAAATTAATCCTCATTGCATTTTACAACATTATTGGTCCACCATGAGTTGAAAAACACAAAAGATAGGTCCTTGAGAAGCAGAATTTGTTTAGAGCAATCTGGAAGTTTCTAGCTGAAAAGGAGATGACTAAAAAGATTCTGTGGGTGGGGGGCCTCCCTGCTGGCGCCAGTGGTTAAGTCTCAGCACTATCAAGCTATCGTAGCCACTGCAGCATGAGTTCAATCCCCAGCCAGGGAGCTGACTCACATGGCACAGCAGACCTCTCCTGCTGCTCCCCTCAACAGTGTATTTCAGTCTCGCCACCTGTTCTGCTCCCCACTCTGTCCCTGGTGAATCCTCTCACTGCCCCCCACACCCTTCTGGCCTACACCTCAACTCTTGTATGCATAAATAAATAAATAAATAAATAAATCTTTAAACAAAACAAGATTTCGGGGTAGGGATGTTTATGTAGCACTGTCTATGATAGAGAAAGATTAGCAGCAGTCAGATTGCTTAGCAACTAGAGATTGGTGTAGTAAGGGGAAGTCCGTTTCTTACTGGGAAATCTTAAGGTGTTAGAAATTCAGTTAGGCAGATCTGGGTGTGAATCCTGGTCTGCCACTTACAAAGTAGTATGACTCTGGCCAGGTCCCAGACAACTCCCAGCCCCTAGCAACACAACCCTACCCCTGTCCTATCTGAAACCTTTTTTTAAATATTGTTGTGTGTGTGGAGGGGGGGTGGTTTCAGATAGCCAGACACATAAAAGGTTTTATTAATCCTCTCATGAAAAATCTGCACAATCACCACAGATACAGATAAAATCACTACAGTCTTTCTTCCTTTTGCTGGCACCCACATTGGCCTTTGCAGTTCCCCTGACTTTCTTGTATTCCTTTCACTGTTTTCTTGAGGTCTTTTTCTTCTCATACCAGTCATGTCTTGCAAATCTGGGTTCATTTTTCTTTTTTTTTTTTTTTTAAGTTTAATTTATTTATGTGTACAAAAGCTGGGGTGTAGGACAGAGGTGTGGGGTGGTGAGAGAATTCACCAGAGACAGAGTGGGGAGCAGAACAGGCAGATCTACTGAAGTACACTGCTGAGGGGAGCAGCGGGCGAAGCAAGAGAGATCTGCTGTGCCATGTGGGATTCTCCTGGGCTGGGTATCAAATTCTTGCCGCAATGGCTACCAACAGCTCCCCAGCGCTGTGCTTTAACCTGCTGCGCCACCAGGGAGTCCGAGGACTATCTTTTAAAAAACAACAACAACAACAAACTGTTATTTTAATTTTGGGGGTTACATTTTTGCTCCTTCATATATGCACATGTTCCGCTCACCCTCCACCAAACCACCCATCGCAATACCCACTCTCCTCCCTCTTCCATCCTCTCTGTCCCCTCTGCTAACCATTTATATTCTTTCACTGTGTTCAAGATTTATTCCTGTTGTATTTTGTTGTTGTATTTTTTTTTGTTGTTATAGCCCACAGATAGTGAAACCAACTGATAGCTTGTCTTTCACTTTTGGACTTATTTCACTTAGCATAGTCACCTCGACGTGATTATCTAAACTTTTCTTAATTGTGATAATATAAAATGCTTAGCACCGTGCCTCAATAAAAGATTGCTCTTATTTTTCAAATTAATTGCAGACATTTAGAAATTGCTCATCACAAGAGAGAAATTTGTAACTGTGTGGTGAGGGAAGTTAACTGAACCTCCTGTGGTAGATATGTCCCAGTACACACATACATCAAATCATTATACACTAGAACTAATTTAGTGTTATATGTCATTTGTTTTCCAATTTAAAAAAATAAAAAGATGATGTCAAGGAAAATAATGCTATTGAGGAAATTGTCATGATATGAAAAAAATCTTTCACAATACATTGTTTTTAAAAAATTATAAGGGACCTCCCTGGTGGCGCAACGTGTTAAGTCTCTATCTGCAGCCACTGCAGTGTGAGTTCAATCCCCTGGCGGGGAAGCTTCTCCCTGGCGGTCTCTGGTGCAGCAGATCTCTCCTGCCTCACCTGCTGCTCCCCTCAGCAGTGTATAACAGTAGATCCACCTGTTCCGTTCCCCACTCTGTCTCTGATGAATCCTCTCACCACCCCCACACCTCTGGCCTACACCCCAGTTCTTGTATGCATAAATAAATAAATCTTTTAAAAAAGTCATAATAAAAAAAAGAAATTGTGACGATATCTGGGTGGTAGTACCGCATGTTGTTTAAATTGTGTCTTTTTGGGGTGTGTATTTTCTTATAAATTGCTAGAAATTTGGCAATTTACTTAAAAGTTAACTTTATTTAAAGAGAGGCAGCTTGTGAACTGGATCTCAAAGAATGAGGCAGTGCTGACCTGGCTGTTAACCAGCATCACCAGAGGAGGGAAAACCTCCCTGGGTTTACACATTTCAAAAATCAGTAATAAGCTGATCTTCCCAGGATCTCAGCCCGATGGTGCACTCACTCACAGTTGGGGCCTAAATTTGTTTGTTCATGTCTGGCGCCTTTCTGTACTGGTCCTTCCCTTGGCCCTATCTTGTGCTCAGGAGGTTCTGGGGTCTTAAATCCGAACAACTCTGAGGTTCCCAACTGTGAAATTTTGTGACACCTCCCCTCCCCTTTTGTGTGATTCTTGTGTTATTTGCTCTCAAGGCAGGTTAAAGGAAGGAGAAGCCTGAGGTTGGAGAGGAAGTTGGCCATCTCTACACACAGGAATACCTTTTTCTTTTTTTTTATTTTTAAGATTTATTTATACATACAGCTGGGGTACAGGCCAGAGGCGTGGGGCGGCGAGAGTGTTCACCAGAGACAGAGTGGGGAGCAGAACAGGCAGATCAGAAATACACTGCTGAGGGGAGCAGCGGGCAAGGCAGGAGAGGGTCTGCCGCACCATGTGGGATTCTCCCTGGCTGGGCGTCGAACTCGCATCGCTGCTGCCGACAGCTCCACAGCGCAGCGCTTAACCGCTGCGCCACCAGGGAGGCCCCAATACCTTTTTCTTTTAAACATTTTTTTACTTTTTTATTTTTGCATGGAAGAACTGGGTTGTAGGCCAGAAGTGGCGGGGGAGGGGGGATTGTGAGAAGATTCACCAGAGAGAGCAGGGAGCAGAACAGGCAAGTTTACTGAAATACACTGCTGAAAGGAGCAGCAGGCGAGACAGGAGAGGTCTGCTGCTCCATATATGGGTTAGCTCCCTGGCTGGGGATCGAACTCAGGCTACAGCGGTGATAGTGCTGAGATATCACCCCTAGGCCAACAGGGAGGTCTGACACAGGAAAACATTTTGATGGCAAAGCTGAAATAGTGCAGCGCTATAGTGAGTCAAAAGTGAAAGTCCCCTTTTCTTCACATCCTCCTCTTGTCTCTGCACATAAGCACAGTATAATTTTGGTGTGTTTCCTTTTATATTTTTAGACACACATATCCATTCCTGTCATCTTGTTTTTCATAAATGGCCGTACACCTGGAATTGCTTGGCCACTGGCATTTGTCCACCTGGAGCACGTCCCGGGGCTCTCTCCTCGTCAGCTTCCTTCTGGTGAACACAGTGCCCCGTGGACTGAATGTGCTGTTGAGTTCGGCCTCTTCCTATTTTTGGACATTTCAGTTGTTCTCAGTTTTTGCTCATGGAAACAGTGCTGCGGTAAACATCATTTGGACCTATGTGATGTCTGCAGGACGGGCCCAGGGAACAGAACCAGAAGTCTGTGTTCTCGTAGCCTATGCCTGTGGGAATGGATTTGTCTGGAGATCTGTCTGCCCAGTGGCTTTGTGGACCCTGATTCTCAGAGGCCTGTCTCTGGGGCCCCTGCCTCCATTTTTCCCTTTCTCGGCTCTGCTGCACACCGCTCCATCCTGTCAGACGCCTTCAGTCCTTCCCAGCCCTTGAGCTCCAGCCTGGTGCTGCCTGGCTCAGAAAGCCTTCCTAACACATTTCAGTCCACAGCAACCTCCCCTTCCTCTTAGCATGAAGAGGTGTTTTTTTCTCTGCAGCTATCATCAATTTGAACCATAATCATTTACAGTTTTCTATTGTTCATGCTGTTTTATATGCGTCTGTCACTTGACTGGAACAAATAACCAGTTTTTTTGAAGTCTGGAGCAGGCCTTGTACTTCTTTCCTAAGCCACTGTTACAAGTAAAGAGAAGATGTGAAGCCAGTACTTAGTACATGCTGAGTCACCTGAATTTGGGAGATTCCATGACCCTCCCAGGGAATGTTGGGTGAACATTTTTCCAGAAGGATTGATTATCAGTATTTGTAACAGATCATTATCCACAGACTCAGAGAACACGAGGCCCTCATACCAGTCTGGAGATGGGCCCTGCAGGCGCTGTAGCTGCTTCTTGGTCACCTCAGATAAAGGAGCTATTTGACCTTGGACAGACCAGCCTCTTGCAGTCCCAGTTTCCTACCTGAAAAATGTAGCAATAGGAGCAGTTTGTAGTGGAATGAGTTCATCATATAAAGCACTTCATACGGTGCTTGCTAAACTTCAGCTTTCTTTATTGGTAGTTCGGTTAGTATCAGCTTTATGCCTCAATACCAGATTATGAGATAAAACTCCTTCACTTAATCAGAGAATCTGAATTCACCTCTTGACTTCTTCATGCCCTAGAGCTTTTCAAGCTACTCAAGTTTGGGATTTGCTTCTCCTCTGTTAGCTCCAGTTTCTGTTTATCTTGCTCTTTTTGTTCTCAGAACAATCTGACTTTTCTCTTCCTGCAATTTCCCTGCTTAGGTTCACATTTCTTCTACAGCATCTCCTAAGCATCTGAGATTGTGGCCTGCAAATCTCTTGGCCTCTTCCTCATCCCTTAACCTTGTGTGTCTCCTTTCTAGTGCCCTCCCAGAACAGGTGTGTGGCCCTTGCCTGTGCAATAAGGTCCCTTCCATTCTCCCGCCCCAGACCCCAGTGTGCCCTGGAGCACGTGCTCGCCACATCCTGGATCGTACTGCTCTCCCCTCCACTGTGTCTTCTGCGTGGTGAAGTCTGTAGTCTTCAGTTTGACCTGCCGTCTAACCTGAAATGTAAGAGCCTCCCCTGCCTTCTTTCTCCCCTCCCGCGGCCTGTTCTCCCTATGTGGGAGTTCAGCTTGTTAGAGCTGAAGGAACCTTAGGATCCCTCTAGGTCAGTCTTTCCCAAAATGTATCCATGATCAGACGGGCAGAAAACGCCATCTCCCAGCCCTCCGCCTTGCCTGGAGATTCACAGACACATTAACTAATTTCAGGTTCTGAAAAGTCCTACCATAGAGAAACCTGCTTAACCAGTATCAGAAACAGTTAACCCTGGAACTCTTCTTTCTCTCTCTCGCTCTGTCTCTCTCTGTCTCTCTCTCCCTCTGGCAGGGGTAGTGCCAGATAAAGTTTTATAGAGTTCTGACCTAGATTAATCTTTGTCTTGGAGATGAAGAAACAGAACCCTAAAGAGACCTGGGAAGTGACACGTTTACGGTCTTACAGTGGAAATGCCGGGGCTTGAACCTCCCTGGATTGGCGCAAAGCCTCCTCTGTTTTGTTTTTTTTATGTTTTACTTTATGTGATACAATTCTTGAAAATATCTGACTTCAACATTTGTCTGCCTTTGGCCAAATTGTTTCATCTGGCTACTTCTCACTGCTCTCCTTAAAGCAAATCTCAGATAGCATATCATTTGTTTCCTAATCCCTAGTTATGTATCTAAAAGATTTAAAAAAAACTTTCATTTTCCCTTTATCAAAGTATTGTAGTATGATTTTATTATATCTAAAAATAACCAGTGGCCAGATTTCCATATTTCTCATGCATTTTATTTATATGTAGTTGTTTGTTCTCAGCAGGATCCAGTGGGACCCTCCCGCTCCCCACAGCATTTGACTGCTCGGTGGCCCTGTATGCTGCCTTGTCGCTATAACAGCTCTGAGACCTTGAGCCAAGTTATTTAACCTCTCTGAGAATCAGTTTCTTCAGTTAATATTAGTAGCTCATACATCGTTATAAGAACAGACAACAATAATAAATGTAACTTGCTTGCCTCAATGCCTGGTAGCTGTAGCACTGCTAATATTATGATTAGCACTGTGAGGGTCTTCTAGACAAGATTATAGATAACTTGGCAGTGGAACCAACTCTTTCAACTGGTTTTTATTTATTTTTATATTTTATTTTTTAAAAGATTGATTTATTTATGCATACAAGAACTGGGCGCAGGGGTGTGTGTGAGAGGATTCACCAGAGACAGAGTGGGGAGCAGAACAGGCGGATCTACTGAAATACACTGCTGAGGGGAGCAGTGGGTGAGACAGAGAGGTCTGCTGTGCCATGTGAGTCAGCTCCCTGGCCAGGATTGAACTCATGCTGCAGAGGCTGCAGATAGCTTGATAGTGCTGAGACTTAACCCTTGGGCCACCTCTAACTTAACTTTCAACAGCATCACTTTGGTGCCCAGACTGACCTGCTATTCCTGACTTTTTATCCCTGCTACTCACATTGCTAAAGAGCTTGCACATCCATCACAGTGTATTTGGGGGCATATCTGTAGAATGAATTTTTAACAGTGTGATTGTTGACTGTACGTTTGCCAATTTTTCGCCTCCAAAAGCTTCATCTCTTCACTCTCCTCGAAAATCAAAGGTCACAGTAATAATCCCTACTTCAGTCCTTTTGTGGGATCACCAAGCAAAATATTGTATTTGAACTGGATATTAACTAAAGAGCTGTACACGTCGTAGTCATGAGTTAATTGGATTGGCTTCTTGGAGGGCCTTCAGGTTTCCTGGGCTCTTGCCTTTTTTTACTTCCTTGTGGCTTCCTAGCTCAGTCTGATTTAGGAGATAAAAGATTTCCTCCCTTTGTTTACATGGTTTGTTTTGCAAAGGACAACGATCCACAGAATTGTTTTTCTGGAGTGAGATGGGTGTGGGGCCTTGGGTTTAGGGTATTACATCAGGGCTTTCCCCTGCTCCTGGTGGATGTCTTCTTAGTCTTTAATTAGTCATATTCTAGAAGATGAAGAAGTGGAAAATTTTGAAGCGGTTGCCAAATTGTGACTCTAGGCTGTAGTCTGCAGGTGAAACATGGAGGAGCCCAGATTGCTGGCAACACTTTGTTTTCAGGAACTAGAACTCACCAACAGAACAAAGGCGGCTCCCACAGGGGAGTATTCACATGGCTTCTGAGGGGAAGGTTTGAAGGCCTTGAAGTGAGTTATGAATTGTACAGGCTAAGCTATTTAGTCCCTCATACTTCCCAAAAGCTGATTTCCTAGGACAACATTGTCTAATAGAACCTTTTTTTGTTCAAATTGAGGTTTACCACATTGTGGAAGTTTCAGGTGTGCAGCTTAATGCTTGGCTATGTACCTCGTGTCTATGCTGCTTATGATCACCACCAGAAGTCTGGTTTCCATGCGCATGAGCCCTTTGATCATCAGTAGAATTTTTTTTTTTAAGATTTATTTATGCATAGAAGAACAGGGGTGTAGGCCAGAGGTAGAGGGATGAGAGGATTCACCAGAGACGGTGGGGAGCAGAAACAGGTGGATCCACTGAAACACACTGCTGAGGGGAGCAGCGGGTGAGACAGGAGAGGTCTGCTGCACCATGTGGGAATCTCTGGCTACAATGGTTGCTGATAGCTTCGTAGTGCTGGGACTTAACCCTTTGCACCACCAGGGAGGCCCCCAGTGGAATTCTTTATGTAGATGGAAATGGCCTCTATTTGGCACTGACCCAGTACTGTGTCTGCCAGACCAGCCCATGTTTGGACATTTGAAACAACTGATGCAACTGAGGAACAGAATTTTACATTAAATTTAATCTTCATTAATTAATTTTTTTAAAGATTCGTTTATTTATGCATACAAGAGCTAGGGTGTAGGCCAGAGGTGTGGAGGACTGAGAGGATTCACCAGAGACGGTGGGGAACAGAACAGGTGGATCTACTGAGGTACACTGCTGAGGGGAGCAGCCGGCAGACAGGAGAGGTCTGCTGCGCCGTGTGGGAAGCTCTCTGGCTGGGGATCGAACTCATCCCCAGTGAGTGGCTACGGATAGCTTCATGTGGATAGCTTCATAGTGCTGAGACTTAACCCTTTGCGCTACCAGGGAGGCTCCTTCATTAATTAAAATTTAAATAACCACATATTTAATGGTTCCGAATTGCACGTTGCATTTCTAGGCTATGGCTTCAATGTTCAGCTTGACCCTGAGCTCCCCCTGCTTCACTCTAAGAATCTGTGGTCTTACTCATTCTTCAGATCAGGTGCTCCCAACCCCAAATCCACAGTCTTTTCTGTTTTCGTTACCTTCTTGCACACTTTCTGGAATGGCAAACACTTGTGTTGTACAGTAAAATAGGCTGTCTAGTTCGCCATTTGTTCCAGATGCATCTTTTTTCTCTCCAGCTGGATTGCCATCTTCACAGAGCTAGCTGAGTCTTTATTAAGTTTATCATCTATGTTATATAAGTAGTGCCTGTTAAATAATGCTAGCCGATTAATTGATTTGCCCTTTTTCACTGATTTCTCCTATTTTCCAGGTGCTTTGAAGAAGAGTCTCTCAGCTGAGCAGGTCCGGGCTGACTTCATAACTCTGGGTAGGTCATCGCCAAGGTGGCTGAACTGACCTGGCGGCTGCTCTTTATTACACTAATGTCTCCTGTTCTCTTATAGGTCTCAGTGAGGAGAAAGCCACTTACTTTTCTGAGAAGGTATCGTAATTCTTCATCAAGGTTAATTAAGATCGCTTGCTTTTATTTCGTGAAAAGATACAAATGGAAAATGCAACTAAGGAAAAACCATCCGTCATTGTGTCATTTCCCAATTTAATGTTTTTCTTTTGGTTTCATGCAAATGACATACATTCGGCTTTTAAGCAGCACCATTTAGTGCATCACTAATTGTTTTCCTCTGATTTGACCAAATGTAAATGTCATACAGTTTTTGTTTCAACCTGGATTAAATCTTCCAGTGAAAGAAAACATGTATATTGTCCACTCCCCTCTTCCCTCTCCACACCCCCCAGGCCTATGCATATCGGCCCAGCCCTTGTTCCTGCATTCTTCCCCCTCTGTAAAAACTAAACATTGCTCTGTTGGGGGTGGGATGATATTTTCCACTGATACGACTGTGCCTTTTTTGCTTTTGTTCCAGTGGAAGAAGAATGCCCCCACCCTGGCTCATTGGGCCGTAGGTCAGACTCTGATGATTAACCAGCTTATAGATATGGAGTGGAAGTTTGGAGGTAACCAGTTAGAGCCAGTTCTGGCTCCGGTGTGTGACGCAGGGTGGGGTTGCAGAGGCTTTTCTGTAATTTTGATGGGGGAGATATGTCCTCAGTCATCAGAGTGTTAGGACCAGCAGCTGTTCCTCTGTATCTCTGTCCACACTCCACGAGTTTCTGCCTGTGGCTCACGCGAGGATGACTCCCCAAAGAGCACATTTTGCTGTCCTCATACTTGCCCTCATACAGCTTCTGCTGGGCGATCTGCAAAGCTTGGGGGCTTTGGGGTAGGTCCTCACCTAGTCACTGATTATTTTTCTCCCTGTGTAACAGTGACATCTGGGAGCAGTGAGCTGGAGAAAGTGGGAAGTATTTTTCTACAAGTAAGTCTTCCCTGATCTTTGCAAATGGGTCCATTTTTGACTGGGTTAAAAACTATTAAGTTTGCATCAGGTTTCTTTGACTGTCCAGGGACAAGGCACTCACCAAAGAGCCTGTCTCGCTCAGAGCGCTGTGGTTGGCCAAAGGAGCAGTCCCTCGCAGCCTCCATTTGGATGAACAGAATCATGGTTGTGTGCTTAACAGTTTGGTTGTCCCCATGAGTATGGAAATTACTAGAGGTTTTAGTGTTGCACAGTCCAGACCTTTCCTGTGTAACTCTTGAGTTAGAAGCTGGATGTTTTGATGTTTAAGTAAAAGTTCAGGTTTCAGGAATTTCTTGGCCCAGTTGTCATCATTTGAATGTAAATTTTTTTTTTCATCAGTTAAAGTTGGTGGTGAAGAAAGGAAATCAGACTGAAAACTTGTACATAGGTGAGTCCAAATTCATGTTGGAGCTTTTTCACTGTCCCTGTGTTCTCTGTAGTCAGCAGGCTCAGGAAGCCCACCACAAATCACTTCTCTCAGAAAACAGTTGTAGCGAGCTGTGGAGTAGCCATTCCAATGCCTTTTCTCTCATAAATAATAAGCCGTCTGCAGACTGGAGACCCCACAGTTGGAGTCATTTTGGAAAGGGGAAGGTGTGGGGAGGATGGCCATGGTGGAACAGCAGAAGCACTTGATGTAGGTGCAGGAGTCCCTGGGTAACGCCCTTGCTCCCTGTGCTGTGGAGTGAGGCTCTTTCAGGCCTCTCCCCCGCTTTTTTATAAATTTATTTATGTATACAAGAACTGGGGTGCAGGCCAGAGGTGTGGGTGGTGGTAGTGAGAGGATTCACCGGAGACAGAGTGGGGAGCAGAACAGGTGGATTAACTGAAATACACAGCTGTGGGAGCAGCAGACGAGACAGGAGAGGTCTGCTGCGCCATGTGGGAAGCCCCCGGCCGGGGATGCTATGGCTGCAGAGAACTTCATGGCGCTGAAACTTGAACCCCTTTGCCACCAGGGAGGCCCAAGCCTCCTCCCTTTTTATGGAGCAGAGGACCCATGTTCAAGGCTCTCCCTTCTTTATTACCGTCAGTTGCCCCTCTAGAACCGCTTTGTAGTACCAACCTGGGTGGGAATTAAATTCTTTGGATGAGGGGCCTCCCCGGTGGTGCAGCGGTTAAGCGCTGCGCTGTGGAGCTGTCGGCAGCGGCGACGCGAGTTCGACACCCGGCCAGGGAGAATCCCACATGGCCCGGCAGACCTCTCCTGCCTTGCCCGCTGCTCCCCTCAGCAGTGTATTTCTGATCTGCCTGTTCTGCTACCCGCTCTGTCTCTGGTGAACCCTCTCGCCGCCCCATGCCTCTGGCCTGTACCCCAGCTTGTATGTATAAATAAAAAATAAATCTTAAAAAAAAAAAATTTTTTTTGGATGATTCTGTGAAGTTGGAAACATTTACCTGATGCTGCATTTTCTCTCCCCAGAATTAACCTTGCCTCAGTTCTACAGCTTTCTGCACGAGATGGAGCGAGTCCGAACCAGCATGGAGTGTTTCAGCTGACTTGGGTCCCTCTGCCTTCCTTGCTCCCTTCCCCTCCCTGGGTGACAGCTCAGAGGCGCCTCGCTGGCACCCCTGTGGGGCTGCCCATCAGCCCTTGCTTCTTGGGAGCCCAGGTGCAAAGGTTTCTGAAAAACAACAGGATTAAGTACTTACAAAGGCCTACACAATTACGCTGTAAATTCTTTGTTAAGAAACTTCCACCTCCTATCTCCAGGACACTTTTTTAAGATATTCAGACAGCATCTTCCATTCAGGGGAGGAAATTAGTTGAGTCACCTTCCCATCAAACTTCCAGAGGCAGTGAATGGTGCCATATGATTCCCCTGCCCTCGGAAGAGCCAGGGCTGCCTATGGTGGGGGGAGGCTGCATGACACCAGTGGGGGGCTCTGAGTGACCTGGGTGGAGGCACCAGCCATATTGCTACATGCTCTGGGGTGGTGGTGCACCGCTTACCAGTTTTTAATGGGGACCTGTGTATCACATGCTTGGTCCACTCTAAAAAGAACCGAGGCTGCATTCTGTCCTCATTTTGGGTTCTGCCCTGTTGTTTTGTAATAAAGTGAGCCCTCTGAGGCTATGTGGCTTATTTTGGCTCAGGTTGACTTTCTTTATAAGTTAAGATGATGAATTAAAAGGCTCTGAAGAAAAGGCCTGCATCGGAGCTCCCATACGACCCAGCAATCCCACTTTTGGGAATTTACCCAAAGGACACAAAAACACTAATCCGAAAGGATACATGCACCCGTATGTTCATTGCGGCACTGTTCACAATAGCAAAGGTATGGAAGCAACCCAGATGTCCAAAAATAGATGATTGGATCCAGAAGATGTGGTACATATACACAATGGAATACTAT
>PVIJ01003998.1:92189-125052 GCA_004024925.1 Scalopus aquaticus | reverse complement strand
AAGAGAGGAGAATACAGGGGACCATGGAGATGGATCACGGGTGAATTGGTGGTGGGCTGCCCAAGGGGAATACAAAATGTAAAAGATATAAATAACAATAAAAAAAAAAAAAAGAAAAAAAAATCCTCTTCTGTGCTAGGGATTTGTTTAGTACCACATATCCTATGGTAAATCACCAGTACTTTCTTTTGCTCTGTAAAACATTGCATTTTGAAATAAATTTAGTATTTTGGGGGTTTGGGGAGAAAAAGGGAGGAGAAAAGCAGGGAGTAAGAGGTGAGTATTTAGTGCTAGTCAGTATCCTAAACATTTATTTAATTTTCCTCAAAATATGATAAACACTCATCCATTTTACAAAAATGGAAACTGAGATGGGATTTTGTCACTTTTCCTGGATTGAGAAGCTTATTAAAAGCAGAATTTAGATACCACCCAGGATGACTGGCCTCAGAGCCTATGCTTGGTCTCTGGTTCAGTCTGCCTAAGCGCTCTTCCCTCTGGGCCCCAGTTCCTATGGTTAAGGAAAGTCACTTAGCTTAGAAATGGATCCGGTACCATTTTCTCAGATCTGTGTTGGGACAAGATTGGATCTTTTCAAAAACACTAAAAATCAAGGGGTGGGCTGCTGGTATAAAATTAGAAAACAGAAATGGAAAAGCAGAGCAAGTGATGAGCTTAAAGAACATACATTTCTTTCCCTAGCCTTACATTATTCATTTAGCTTCTCCTATAGGTGTCTGGCCTTCAAGGAGCTCCGGATCTAGAATTTAAATGGGAGTAAGCAGACGCCAGGCCTTATGCCTGGAATTCTTGTAGTTTGCGTTAGCCTTAACTATTGTATAGGCTCCTTGAGGTCCCTGAAAGTTATTCTGGCCCCTTCTGACCACTTCCTGCCCTGGTCTTCTTGCATTAATATCACCTTTGCCCTTTCATCCCATCTGTCCAAAGTCTCCCTTTAACACAGTCTGATTATTTCTGTCATGCTTGGTCTGTTCAAAGGCGACTGTTTTGTGGCTCACATGTTTGCCATCTCACTTCCTCATAGGGGCTGCTAACTTAGAGCTGCTGGACGATGCCTCCTTTCAGGTTCCTAAAGCTCCTCTTTCAGTGTCTGGCTTGTCTCCTACTGGCTCTGTTGTCTGTTGGAGGGACAGTGCACCTTTTGAGTTTATTGGAGAGCAGGGATCACTTATAAGTCCCATCTTAGTGTATAAACAAGTGCAGACACTTGGGTCTGGCCATTTTATTCTTAGATTTATCCCTTTGATGCTTCCAGGGAAATGACCTGTCTGATTCCAACCACTGCTTTAGTTAAGAAAAAACACAGCAATTTACACACAAAATCATTTTTTTTTGGGGGGGGGAATGTGGTTGCAAAAATATGCATTCAGAGACGGAGGGGGAGGCTAAGGGCTCAAAACGGGGAAGGGAAGAGCAGAAGAAACTATGGGGACGGTTCACAGGTGAATCGGTGGTGGGTAGCCTTTGGGGAATACACAATAATGTAAAAGATATAATTAATAATAAAAGGAAAAAAAATATGTGTTCTCATCACTATTAATGGAAGCTATTTTCTTAGAGGAGTGGTAGAAGTATTTTGTTGTATAGAGAACTTCATTTATATTTTTCCAATTTTTTATTCTTTTAGTTAATCAGTCAACTAAATATTTTTATTGAGCACTTACTAGGTTCTATGGAGGTGAAAAGCAAACACCCCCCCCCCACACAAACACACACACACACTTCACCCAGAGCGAGAGTGAGAAATCCTGTTCTTAAGCTGTTTTGTCTTGTTTAATGTACAAATACACAGAAGAGGCTGATGACTAGTAAGTGGTAAGTGGCAAATGGGTCTCTAGACAGGTTTATAAATACCATTTTTATTTTTACAAAAGCAAAAGCAGGCAATTTCATTGGGAGTGAAGGTACTGTGCCCCACAACCCAGAAAGATCTCAAAGATTAATATATGTGCATTCATAAGAGAGGAGTTAATGAAATGAGGTGGTATCAGATGAGACCTCAAACTATTCATTCACAGGCCAGAGGGATGGCTGTGGGCCTTAGCGGTGAACAAAGGCTTGGACTTAGACTTGTTGCTTGGACAAAGGTTTGGGACAATTTTAAGTTCTTAAAAATAGAGAGGATTTAGGCAGCAAGATAGAGGAAATAGAGGACAATACAGACATGGAGGTGGCGGGTGGGGCAAGACTGCCCAGAGGGAACAAGGTAAGAGGAGGAGTAGATCTCTCTATCTGGAGCTTATTTAAGGGAGAGGTGGCCTGTTTAGCCTAGAGAAGCACCCAGAAAGGTCAAAAATATTTTTCTGTCACCACCTTCCCCTCCTGCATGGTTGCACATAGCAACAGGACTTCCATATCAATGCCTCTTCTTTTCAAATATGAGTACACTTACTGCTCATTTAGTAAAGTAGCTAAATAATCTTGAGAGGCTGCCTCCCTGGGGGACACCGACCTAACCTTAGCACATCCAGTGAGACTCTGACCTGGGACTTCGAACTTGAAGTGGAAGTGTGAGGGAATGGGCTCGAGCTAACTCTGGTGTTGGTGTTGGGCTGTCCTGACTGCTCCTGCCTCAGCTGTGGCCATGGGCTTGTACTGGCCTCCAATTTCCTTTGGTTCCTACCCATTTCCTAGGCCAGTTTTTCCATGTTGCCTGTTAATTCTGTGAGCATCCATCAGTATTCCAACTGAATTGGTTTTTGTATGCCCACACGCAGGCTGACTGGCTCTCTTTAGTGTGTTTGTGCCTCTGTGGTCACTCAGATCTTTTCTTGGTCTGTATCATCCTAAGCTGAAATGCCCCATGGCGTTCTCCATCTCTGGTCATAACCCCATCTTCACTGCAGATACATTAGTGTAGCCCCTCATCACATCTCAGCTGGACTAGGAAAGTACTTTCCTCTCTCCAGTGCATCTCCCACCCTTTTTGCTCATCCTAGAACCTGGAGAGAACAACAATCTCTCAGCTCCTGAAGGTGCCTGCTTGTCACTTAGACTTGTGGGGATGTGGCCATGTCCCTCTTGCATTACATTTGTTGCTCAGAAACTTTCCTGTGGCCATGCTTCCAGTTCCCCAGGAGTTTTCATCATGCTCTGGGTCATTTTCTCCTCTTCCACCAAACTGTGTGTCTTCCCCCATTTCCCATACAGTACTCCTAGGTGACTGGCTAATTAATTCTGTCTCACAAACACCTTGACAAAATCCACCTTCCTTTCCTCATTGCTCCTGCTTGCTTGGTTTCTCACTGGGACTCGCATGACAACCTTTTTATTGGGGGCCCTGGCCATGAGGTCTCTTTCCTCCAACACCTTTCCTGTCTGCCCCAAGGGCTGTCTTCCTGGTGCCATCCTCCACCGGTAAGACGAAGGCAGTGTCCTCACTCAGCATTTCCCCACGGCAGACTCATCTCCTGTGCCCCTTTTCAACCCAGTCACATTACACTGGTCAACAAATTTTTACAAAAGTCATGTTACTGAAATAAAATTAGTCATTTCCTGTCAATTTGTATGTGCTCAACACGAATATGACAGTCAAATTCTAATTTTGGCTCTAGTTTTTCTGCAATAAATTGATGTTTATATCATGAAATGCATGCCAGTAGTAATAGTCCTATGGTTAATACTTGTAAAAAATGAAGTCATAGACTACTTTCTAGATTTCTTTGCTTGTCTCTTGTACAGCTGTTCAGGAGCATCTCTGGGGAGTGTCCAGCAGTAGTCAGCCAGCATTGTAGTGGACCATTTTCCCTTGTATCTTTGTTCCATTGATGTGATATCTTGATGAAAATGTCGGCCATGTTCATCACTAACCATACACAGTTTTCAGTGAAGAAATCCAGATGGGAATGAAGGAAGTGGATCTATAGAGACATATTGCCGCCAAGTTTGTGGTACTGCATCAGCATGTCTTCTATTAGTTCCTTGTAGTTTTCTGCCCTAACATTCCCAAGAAAGGTTGTAGACACTAGGTGAAAAGCATTCCATGCTTGTTTTGCATCACCCTGTGGCAAATTGTTGAACTGGTCATCTTTGAAGAGCTCTCGAATCTGAGGACCCACAAAAACTCCCTCTTTAATCTTTGCTTTGCTTTTGATATAAAGTGATTGTGACATCTTCTTCTAGAAGATTCCATTGTTGGAGTCTTGATCCTAGCAATTCTGCCTTGTTCTTGGATAAGTCCAAATCACAAACCAGGTCATTTAGTTCTTCCTGTTAGTCTGTGTGGGGTTGATGATGCACCACAGTGAAAATCTGGATCACTGCATGCTGATGGAACAGGAGAAGAACAGGTCGGCTCACCCTTGTCCTCATCAGATGAATCAAGAGAATATTCTGCTGGAGGTTCTGGAATAAGAAGTCCCTCACCATGTGGAACTGGTCTCAATGCAAGATGGAATGTTTGGGTAGACTATTCTCAACTAATTTTGCTTCGCTCTTCTGCTGGAAAGAGGAGGAACCAAGCAGAAGTAACAGTCTTTTATGTGGTTGCTTGGCTCTCTCCACACCGCGGGGACTGTAAACGGCATTGATGGTCTTTTGCCATTTAACCACTGTGAAAGCTGTGTTGTACATTTAGCACAGCATATATGCAGGGCCCAAGGCTTGTCTTGGTCACCAACCTTGCATCCAAGTAAAGATGATAAGCCTTCTTCACTTGAGAAGTGATACTTTTCTTCTGTTTGGCAAATGTCACTTCCCCACAAATAGAGCAGAAATCGTCCATACTATTAACACATTTTCCACTCATGACTGTTCTGTATTGTGCCTAAATGGATAAAATAATAACAGTTCTATGGAACAGCAGCTTAAACTGTCTTGCACAAAGTCTGAAATATTTTCAATGCTCAATCTTTCCGACAGGGCTTTCTATAGTGCACTGCTGACGTCAGCTTACTTCAGCAGCTGCCTGGCAGTAGTATTGCATTGCATCAGAAAATTATGCAGTCCACTCTGGATGATGTGTGCATGATGGTATTATGCAATGTGATGCACTATTACATCATTCTGGACTGATTCAGGATGTTGTTGCAGTCCTACTGGTAAATTTACATGGTGAAACATATGAAATGAATTCTATGAAATATCTTCAAAATGAGAGCTAATAAAAAATTTTCAGGGTTATATTCATGTTCAACACACCAAGATACTACAGATTAGGGACTTGGTATGTCAGTAGTGATCTCAGTGTTGACTAGTGTTATCAGTGCTGTTGTTTAAATGTGCCCTGGCCTCCCTGGTGGTGCAACCTGGTGGGTTAAGTCTCAGCACTATGTAACTGTCCGCAGTCACTGCAGCATGAGTTCCATCTCCGGCCAGGGAGCTTCCCACATGGTGCAGCAAACCTCTCCTATCTCTCTCGCTGCTCCCTGCAGCAGTTTATTTCAGTAGATCTGCCCGTTCTGCTCCCCACTCTGTCTCTGGTGAATCCTCTCACCACCTCACACCTCTGGCCTACACCCTAGTTCTTGTATGCATATTAAATAAATCTTTTAAAAAAACAAAATAAATGTGCCCTGCCTTTTACATCTTTGTGACTTTGCAGGTACTATTTCCTGTTCCTCCTGACAAATTCTTTTTTTTTTTATAAAATAAGTTATTTTATTGTGATAATGGTTTACAACACTGTATAATGATTTAGGCGCATAGGTCCACACCTCCTCGGATATATGTTACCACACCACACCCTCCACTAAAGCATGAATAATCCTCCACTGTAGTCCATTGGGTCCCACTATGCTCCCCGTTTCCTCTATCTCTGGTAGCCTCAGTTGTACAGTCAGATTTCTAAGATTTGTTTTGCTTTGGTTTTGTCTGTTTCTTTGCTTTGTTTCTTTATATTCCACATGAGTGAAATCATCGGTGTTTGTCTTTTGCCTTCTGACTCATTTCACTTAGCATAATCCCCTCCAGTTACAGCCTTGTGATGCAAAATCTTTTTTTTTTTTTTTTTTAAATAGCTGAGTAGTTTCCATGTGTATATATAACATATCTTCTTTATCCCCTTATCTGTCTTTGGGCACATAGGTTGTCCCCATAACTGGTTGTTGTAAATAGTGCTGCAATGAACATAAGAATTTATAAAGTCCTTCAAATGAGTGTTTTTGCATTCTTTGGGTAGGTACCTAGGAAAGGGATTGCTGGGTCATATGTAGTTCTAGTCTTAATGTTAGGAGAAAGCTTTACACTCGTTTCCACAGGATCTGGACGAGTCTGCATTCCCACAGTGGTGTATGAGAGTTCCTTTTTCTCCATGTAGTCACCCACATTTGTTTCCAGTTTTTTTAATGTGGGTCATTCTCATAGGTGTGAGGTGATATCTCATTGTGGTTTAGAATAGCATTTCCCTGATGATGAACACTTTTTTCTTGTGCCCGTTGGCCATCGTATGTCATTTGTGGAAAAGTATCTATTTAGATGTTCTGTGTCTGTTAATCTGGTGGTTTGCCAGACTCTCCCCTCTCTGATACTTTAGGGCACTTTGTGTACACCTTTATTTTAGGTTTGATCAGGTAGTGCTACAGTTGTCTGTGTCCACACCTCTCTCCCTCCCAAGACCCTGACATCCATGGAGGTAGGAAGAGTGTCTCCTCTTAATGTAGTATGAGTTTATCACAATGTTTGTGTGCACAGGCCCTTTATATGTTGATGATTGTGGGATGGATATTCAAGCAGACTGATCTGTGCCAGAGGATAATGACTGTGAAGATCTCATCACATTCTCTTCTCCCTAGAGGCCCTTACCAAAGGTCTGATGCTAATGCTGAGAATTTCAGGCACTCTGGCAGACTGTCAGAGGAGAAATTTTGGTGCAGAAGGGCCTTTTGGGGCCTTGCATGTAAGATCTCAAGTAAGAGTTGCTGCTCTCTGCTGGTGAGTCATCTCTCCTGACGTAAGCTTCTCAGTTCTGGCAAACATGGCTGAGTGCAGTGGAACGGCGCACTGGACTATTACTGCTGCTTTCTTCATGTGTATGGGGAAGGCTCCAATGTTTATTGAGCACCTACTATGTTCCAACCACTATTCTAGTTGACTGAGAGACATTGTTGAACACTCAGTGCTTGTGGGACATAGATCCTGGTGGGGGAGACATAATCAAAAATAGATGAAGTGAATTGCATGGTATGTTGGAAGGTACTATGGGGAACAATGAGAGTAAAGCATTATAAACCATAGGAGGGGATGATTTTAAATATGATCAGGATGGGACTTCTTCAGATGGTGACATCAGAGCAAACTTGAGGGAGGCAAGGGAATTAGTCCACGACCTCCAGGTAAAGGGAGCAGTTTGACAATCCAGGTGTGAATGTGCATGGGGAGTTCAGGGCTGGAGTGTAGGACAGGGGGTTCTGGGGAAGCTGGAGCAGGGCCTTGAGGGCTGTTGAAAGGATTTGGCTTCTTGCTCGTAGTGTCCAGGGAGTCATTGCAGATGCAGGGATCCCTTTGCAGACGGCTGTGTTGAGATAGACAGTGGCCAGATAAAGGGGGAGCAGAGGGCCAGGGATACTGTGGCAGTTCCTGATGTGCCTCAGACAGGATCTCTGTGGCTTATCCAGGGTGGTAGCAGGTAGAGGTGGGTAGAGTGGCAGGTTCCTGGATATGTTGTGAACTTATACATAGGATTTCCTGGTGGTTCAGATATGGGCTGTATGAGAAAAGGAGGGGTCAAAAATCACTTGGAGGTTTTGGCAGGTAGATGAGGTTGCTATCAGTTAAGATGGTAGAACAGGGCTGTCAGGATTGGAGATCAGGAGATCGGCTTTGGTGCATGGAGGTTTGCATCACCTGCTAGAGTGTCAAGTGGAGCTGTTGGGAGGTGGTAAGTAAGGGGTTCAGGAGAGGGGTCCGAACTGGAGATCCGAAATTGTGCTTGAGGTAGTGGATTTCTCAGTGCGTGTATATACAGTATCCTTTCCCCAAACATACCCCAAACATAGGCAAGTTAACTTGGATTAAGAAATCTAAGACCATGTGAGAAAAATAGACTTGGAAGACTAAAACATTATGTTTTACTAAAATAAAGCAGCCCAGCACATCCTATAATGGCATCAACATGTCCATGACAATATGCTTTGTAATTCTTAATTTAGATGCTGAACTATGAATCCCATTTATCATTCCTTGCCTAATTAGAAAGCATTATAGGCTCTCCCTTCCCTGCAGTGTTTTATTGTGATGCTTAAAAACATACCCTACCCTTTTGCAGGTAATGAGTACCTAACACTCTGGATTTCTGGCTCAGAGCTGGTGTCTTTCATCTTTGTGTCTTTCCCCTGAGTACAAGACAGGCTCTGTGATGCAGGTTCTGGCGAGGTGGCAGAGATGTAGGGAAGGAAGGGGGAAGGGAGGTGCTCTGGGGGTTCCCTTCCCGACGCAGCAACTTGAGTCTTTTACCCAGAGGTACTTCCTGTGCCGCAGGCTTCGGCTGCTCTTTCCCCACAGCTCTGGTTTCCCTTCCTTCTGCACAGGTCCCTGGACACTCACAAGACTGAGATTTCCCCAATCTTCCTTTGCTTTTCCAAAGGCATCATGGGAAAACCTCTACTCCTTTGCCATCTACTTTACCTCCAGGTTAAAAAAAAAAATTCTAGTCTTGACCTCACACTTTCTCTTATTTTCCCTATGGGCGTGATTAGAGCTAAACTGGAAACTGCTATAAACTTTTGTGAAAGCTGGTTTGTATATATCTTAATTTTCCATAACAGGGAACTCAATACTAGAATATTCTTTTGGACAGTACTTCCCCAATTTTCCGGATAATGAGAACCTCCAGGGCTCCTCATATAAACATCAGGTTCTGTGATTTATATATATTTTTTATCTTCATGCCCATTTCTGGCACAGAATTCCTGAAACCCTTGGCATGTCCTCGGTGATGATAGTGACAAAGGTGTCTCTTGTTATGTTATTGAGGTGACTTTTGAAAGGCATCTAAAGCTGGAGGCTGTTTGCATATGGAGACAACCATGTGATTGGAGGGTTGGAACTTTCAGTCCCACCCCCTGACCTTTGACTTGGGAGATGAACCAATTACCAGTGGCCAGTGATTTAATCACTCATGACTATGTAATGAGGCCTCCATACAAACTGCAAAGGAAAATGCTGGAGAATTTGAAGGTTAATGATCAGGGAGAAGTGCCAGAGAGTAGCGCACCTGGAGAGGGCATGGAAGCTCCCTACCCTTTCCGTCTCTTCCACTTGACTGTTTCTAATAAAGCAGAGATCTAGTTCTGTGAGATTCTCTAACAAATTGGTTGAACCTGCTGCAGGGTCATGGCAACTTGTGATTTATAGAGGGTGGTCGCAGTACAGGTAACTTGGACTTGGATCTGATGTTGGGAGGGGTTGGCAGTCTTAGGGGACTGACCCCTTAACCTGTGAGTAGATAGTGTCAGAATTGTGTTGAATTGTAGGACACCCAGTTGATATCTAGAGAGTTGCTTGTTGGTTGTGTGGGAAGAACCCTCCCCCGCACCTACACCCATACCCCAGAACCCAGAGAAGGCCCGATTTAGACTTACTCAATAGCACCTCTAGGTGAGTGCTGGGAATCCGCGTCCATGGCCATAGCTTGTGGAGGTATCCAAGGGGGCTCCATGCACACTAGCCCTCTTTCCAGCCAGGTTCTGCACTAATGAGAAGAGAAGCAATGGTTGGGGCCTATGGGAGGCCAGAATGTCACCTGCTCCTTCATAGAGGCGTGGCTGGAGGATGTTGTGCTAAGTCAGCAGGCTTCGGAGGCCTGCTAGTTGAATTCCTGGAATGAGACTGCTTGACTGCAGAGCCCAGGCAGACCCCTCCCTCTGGGCAGAGGTCCTGGATCAGCACCAAAGCCTCTGTGCAGAAGCTTCCTTCAGAAGGGGAAGTGGGTATGAAATGGGGCAGAAGGGGTGTCTAGTCCCTTCGTGGTTGCCAACTGAAATCGGGCGGAACGGGCCTCAAAATGCCCAGGCTCTACGGCAAGAGCCACCAAAATGCCCCAAAAGGCCAAAAGGCCAAATACAACAAAGGACAGTGCATGATGAGAGGACAGGGCACTGCCTGTGGGTTCTCGCCCGCGCGCACAATTGCAGGAGACTTCAGGCTACAGGAACAACAGCAGCAAACATGGGGTTTATTGTACAAATGGGGGGAAACAGAGAGCTCACTGCAGCCTCAGGTGGCGGCCCCCTCAGCCAGAACGCATCGGGGACGGCAGCTCCTTGGGAGATGCTGGGTTTGGCCAACAAACAGGTCTCTGAGACACCAGGTGCAGGCCTCTGGGGCTCCTTTCAGGCTACGTCAGAGACAGGACCGGAGGCCCAGTCTCTTCAGAGTCCTTCGGCTTCTCTTCCTCTTCGGAGGGCGGCTGCTGGTGCTTCTTTTCTTCTTTCTTCTCTTCCTCTTTGGAGGGCGGCTGCTGGTGCTTCTTTTCTTCTTTCTTCTCTTCTCAGAGTCCAGGAACTGACTTCTCTCTTCTCTCTCCGGAGTCTGGAACCGTCGTCTTTCTTCTCCTGGGGGCTGGTCGTGTCATGTCTTCTCCTGTTCGGTTCAGTCTTTTCCCCCCTCTTTGGTCCAATCTTTTCTCCTTTTTTTCCTCCTTTTTCTCCTTCTTTTTCCTCTTTTCGGTCCAATCTTTTTCCTCCCTTCACTTCAATCTTTTTCTTCCTTGACTTTTTTTTTTTTCAGTCCCTCCAGTCCTGGCTTATATCCTCTCCCAGAGTACCATCCATAAGTCTTATTGGGCCTTGTTCAATCCTGGAGCTGATTGGACCGATCCATCAGCTCCTAGCACCTGATTGGTCCATATAAAAAACGGCACTTACTGGGCAGGAGCAACTGCTATAACTGACTCCAGAGCAGCGGAATAAGAGGCCCCACCACTCCTGCAGGCACCCAAGCTGTTAAGGCAGTTTAGGAAAATGTAAACACATACTTTTATTGTGAAATAATTATGGATTCACAGGCAATTGCAAGAAAATGTGCATGGGAGTGCCATGAGCCCCTCTAATTTATTTATTTTTAAATAGACAAATACAGTTTGTTTTTTCAGTTGGCAAAGAATGTGCAGTTAATTGAATCATAGAATTACTGAGAGAGAAAATTGCCTTGAAAGGAAGATATTTTGTATTGATTTTTATCTGTGATGCTCACTGTATGTTTTGGAAAATCTAAAAGCATTACTGATTTTCTGTGCTTCGAGTCTCTAAACCCTGCAAGCAACACGCTGGGAATGTGTGGTCCAGCAGCCTGCAGCCTCGCTTCCTTGAAGTGCCCTGTAGCAAGGGTGTAACTCAATTGATTTGGGTAATTTAAAATACTGTTCTGGGGCCATGGAGGAAATAAAGTCAGATGATTGCCAGCCTGACTACTGATATTTTCCAGGGGAGATAACTTCAGGAGGACTTTTTGCTTAAAATGTCATCTTCATGGTGCTCAGTGAGTTGAGTATGTGACCTGACTCTAAGCTCCCAGGGGGAACATTGTCTAGTACAGCAGATTCCAGAATTTGGTCACAAGACAAACACACCTGCATGCTCTTTGCTACAGCTGAGGAAAGCTAATCACCCTGATGGGCCTTCCACTTGCAAATACTGGAGCCTGCTATATTCTGTATTCATTTTCCTTCCAGAATCTAGAACCATAGAACTGAGTGTTCTGTGCTCCTTTCCTTTCTCAAATTGTAGCATCAGAATCCCATGGAGGGCTTGTTAAAGCAGGGTTTCAGGAATCTTCTGTTATGGATTCCAGTTTTGTGTTTGATTAATTTGCACTAAAATGTTTGTTTTTCATCAACTGACCATTGCATAGTTTTGTTACAGGGTCCCTGGAATCTGATCCTTGTTCACGCAAGTGGATGAAACTGGTCCTTGTTTGTAACCTTCCTGTTTTTGGAAAACCTAATCAACTGGGGTGCGCTTTCCCGTGTGTGTGTGTGTGTGTGTGTGTGTGTGTGTGTGTGTGTGTGTGTGTAAGTGTGTAAAACTGCTGAGTCCAGACAATATCCTGCTTCCCTGATACTCTGCCCTGGTGATCAAGCCTATAAAACCAGCCCTCCCCCCCGCCACCTGTCAATCCCTCCCTTGTTGGGATACATACAATAAACATTCCTTGCTTGAAACCAGTTATTGGCTGTTTCAAAATTTGTGTGGGATTAGTTGGCAGAACCAAAGACCCCTCAGATTCAGTGACACTTTTATGCCATCTGCTCTGTGGCAGGGCACTTTCATTTGTTACTTAATCTTTACCATAACCTCCTCAGGTAACCTTTTGGTTTCCCTGTATCTAGACTAGGATTAAATGATTTTATCATGGTCCAACATGGTGCTGGATCTCAAACTTGCTGCCTCTGCTTAGGGCCCCCTGTCCCTCCCTCTCTATGTGAAATGCTTCTCGCACCCCGCTGGCCGAGGGTGGTTGGTGAGTGGAGTGTTGAGACTCAGTGGATGAATGTCTGTTGGTGAAATTTCTGGCATTACTGTGTTGTTGGGCTGCTACAGGAGAGGAAACATAAGTTAGACAATCTTCATAGCTGCTGTCATTGTTGAATTAGTTACAGGATTGCCCATTCCAACAGTTACAATTTGCTGTCCTTACTTTGCCCCCAAAGTAGTAGAGGCTAGAGGGGAGGTTAGATTTGTTGCTGAGAGGAAATGATTTACTTCATTCCTTTCTTTTCCTGAAGACTCACAATACCATGCACTGAGGGAGGGTGTCATGGGCAAGACTTTGAGGATGTGGCCCTTTAGGTGGGTCTTGAGGGAAGGTAAAAGTCCTCGGTATGAAGTGCTTCAAAATAAGAAATGGAAACAGTAATGGGAAATATCAAGTGGAAGACACTACTGCCCTTGGGTGGGATTCGCTTTAGTTGTGGCTCATTTTTTCTTGTCCTGACAGGCACTGTTTCAGATCACAAAAAGTGAATTTGAGGTCACCCCAACCTACCTGGTCTACTCTGATTCTGCCTCCTCTAGCTCCGATACAGGCTTGTGGGTGAGCTGCAGTGTGGGGATATCAAGTGTAATTCACAGTTAGAACCTCCATGGAAGCAGTTTGTTTGGTGCTCTTTGTTACATCCCTGTGTCCCACCCTCAGACAGATGCCCAGCGGTGACTCTGTCAGTGGCGGGGAGAGGGTGGGTTGCTTCCCATGGTGGTCAGGAGGATTCAATGAGATACCTGTATACAGGGGAGTAAAGGCCTCCTATCATTCAGTTATTTACCCATCTCTAACCTTTAATGATTGCCTTTTTATTTAGTTTAAATTTCCCATTAATTTATTTTGCTGAGCTTTTGCCTTAGGCAGGGAGGAGAACTCCAACCCACCTCTTCTTCCTAAACTACAACATTAAAAAAATTAGCTAATGGTTCACCCCTTCCAAGCTAATTTCTAGGATTAAATGACTTAATCTTTTTTTCCCTCTGATACCAAGGTTAACCTTTCCAGTCTACATATAGTAATAATTATAGTCTTACATTTCTGGAGCTTTGATTTATATCCACTGAGAATGTAAGCCTCTTAGGAATGGAGGCCAGGATTTTTTCATGACATGTAGCTGACTTTTCAAATAACAGCTGAGTTTTTGGCTCATATTTAGTTTATGCTTCATTGTATAATTTGCTGTCATTCTTGTGTTTAGGTGATTTATCCTTAATCTTGTATCTTGGTTGTTTGCTTTTTTATCCTGAAGTGCCCTACCTCACTGAGTCTCAGCATTGTATAAATATTTATTAAACAAGCTTCAGAGAATCTTACCAGGGACTGTGTTCACATAACCCAGCAGTACGTTCCTTCCTATAAGTACTTCTCCTTTTTTTGCATTTTCCACTCAATACTCAGCAGGAATCAAGAATGAATCCCTGCTTTTTAGGAGGTAACAGTTTCTGAGTTTCTGTTTTTATAGCTAGGAAATAGATCCTCCTCCCTCCTCCTGATGGTAGAACATTACCAGCCTCCCGTTAATGGGGCTGTTTCTTTCTTTTTTTTTTTTTTAAGATTTTTATTTTATTTATACAAACAGGCTGGGGTACAGGCCAGAGGTGTGGGGCAGCGAGAGGATTCACCAGAGACAGAGTGGGGAGCAGAACAGGCAGATCAGAAGTACACTGCTGAGGGGAGCAGCGGGTGAGGCAGGAGAGGTCTGCCGCACCATGTGGGATTCTTCCCGGCTCGGAGTCGAACTCGCGTCACCGCTGCCGACAGCTCCACAGTGCAGCGCTCAACCGCTGCGCCACCAGGGAGGCCCCATAATGGGGCTGTTCCACTGTCATTTAGGATAGGCCCTTACCTAGGACATCAGGAACCGTGTCATACCAGTGCCTCTCAGAGCACCTCACACACTTCCTGGCCTTGAGTGGGCGCTTAATAAATGTTTAAGGAATAGAATTGAAAGATAGGCCTTCCCAAGTTCTCTAGAACAGGCCTTTCTGTTGTCAGTTTGATTGCTTAATCCACTGCTTTGGCCAAGGTCCATTGAGGTCTTGAACGATTGAGAAACTTTTACCACTCCCTTGATTACCTGGAAGAATTACCCAGAATTAGGATTCTTACCAGAAATAACTTTTTATCAGAGAAATCTATCTAAATGGCAGGGCAAACATTTGATCTGTGTCACAGTCACCCTCTGCTAATCATCTGAGGAGCCTCAGGCCCATATCCTGTTACTTAGGTCAGGGCGTATCCCCATTTTCCCCGTTTACTTTAGTATCAGTATCCTTGTAGATTCTCTCTAGGTGTGTGTGTGGTTAATTTTGGTGTTTCTCCTATTAATCTGTTCGTTTAATTTGACTGCTTAACCGGTCAAGAAGAACCCAGAGGGGTAGGGAGAAATTTCCTCTCTGCCTGTACAGAATGGAGACTGCCAGGAAATATCAGAGAATTCATGCAGTCCACTTGCAAGAAAAGGCAGGCGAGAACCAGAACTTGTCATACAAAGGGATAGAGAGAATGGAAATCAATGGGCTTTGTATGTTTTGGGTCGAAGAGAGATGAATTTCAGTTATACTTATTTAAACCTTATCTTCAAGATTGCATGAGGATAAATATTTCTTAAAACAATAGCATTAATATGCTGGGTGATTCTTCATTACTCAGTGAAGTGAGGGAAATGAGAAACTCACTGAGGGCTCTAAGCTCAGGTATATCCGGTGACTTTGACGTGTCCCCATTCTATGTCCATGTTTCAAATATGCACACACCTTGCGTTTTCCTCTCTCACGTGTTTGCTCAACTAACATAGGGTCAACTCAGAATTTCTTTATAAATGGAGCAGAGGCTTTTATTATCACACAGAGAGAATTTTTTAAAAATACAGACCTGTCCCTAGGGCAAATACTAATCCCACTGATTTAAATTCACATTGCACTGTGGAGAAGTGGTTCTTTTTGGTTAGGCATTTTCATGGGGTGTGGAGAAAAGAAAAGGTCAAAAAGTTAGGGACCTGGTCTGGTTTGTGTTATTAGGCACGACCTCAGTGCTACCTGTTTTTGTTTTTTATTTTGTTTATATTTTCTTATTTGTCAAAAACTGTTAGATTTGAGATACAAAAATATCTTTTCTTATTAAAATTTTAGCCACTTCAGGTAGCATTTTTACATGTACTGTGTTCAATGAACAGGGCATTCTGCTGATACCAGGCAGGAGAGAATACTAAAACTGGCCAAGGACACTGGCCAAATTGCTTACTGGTCACTATTATAGTTCTGCACCCGCGCACACAATTGCAAGACTACTTAGTCTTAGGGAACAACAACAATGGGATTTATTTAACAAACAGGAAAAAAACAGAGTTACTGAGGCCAAGATATGGCCATTTACCTTACTTAAAGCAATGTCCAGTCCTTTGAGTCCCAAATAAGAAACAGCGAAGGTGGCGTCTTCCTGCCACTGAGGACATGGAGCTCCTCTTCCAAACAATAGGCCACGTGTCCAGGGTGGCATCTTTCTGCCTCTGCAGACAAACAGCTACTGTTACAGAGCAGGGAGAGGGGCACTCCCAAAACCCCAGACCTGCCCTGTTCTAAGTGGGTTCTGCCATTCGCTGCATCAGTACAAAACATATAGGACCTTTTGTGGAAAGAAATTTTATACAACTAGAGAGGACAGAGAAGACAAAGAATATATATTCTAAGTCGAGCACCCAATGTTATCGAACTCCTCGTGGGTAAAAGTCCACCCAGACGGGATTGGCCCAAAGCAAGTCTCGAAAGCCTGCCACAAGTCTAGAACAGCTTTTGGCAAGGACCCACACATAAGGGTCAGAAACAGCCAGACAATTCTGGGAGGAACGAAAATACCTTTCGGCAGGGACCCATCCAAAAGGGTCAGAAACAGTCAGACAATTCTGAGAGGAACAGAACAAAATCAAAACCAAAATCAACATAGCCATTGTTAACTTCCCATGGATCTCTCACCCACATCTCTTTCAATCAGTCCAGGCCAGTGCAGCTTCTTTACAAGTCTCTCAACTCCTTGGGCCTCTTCTGGCTTTCCATCCTTCCATCTCCTCCTGTCTTATGTCTGTGTGTTCTGTCTCTTCTGTGTGTGACTTCTGTGTGTGTCCTGTCTCTCTTCTCAAGCTTCTTATATCCTGCTCAGTTCCACCCTACCTTGGGTGGGACAGGGAACCTGGGACACACCCTTTTTCCTGGGGCCCACCTTGTTACACTATCAGACTGTAGGTCAGGTTCCAACTTATGAGGACGACACAGGACACAACTGGAGATACCCCCAGAGCTGCCATGGTGTCCCAGCACAGCACCAGGCCAACAACACTGAAATCAGCAACTACAGCAGCCAAACGGCCCAACAGACTGCACTCACACATTTTAGGAAGGCGCCCACTCTGGGCCTTTGCCTTCTTTCTTTGGCTGCAGTAAAAACAAAACTGGGAGCAGTTTCTGTTGCTTGGCTACTTGCTGAGCCTTAAAACTTTGCCTGTTGAAGATTGGTGTGGCGGGGGCCAAAGTCGCTGACCCCAAAATCACTGAAGATTCCAAAAACGCTCAGTCTGAAACTCTATATCCTAGCGGCTCAAAAGCTCCTGGCGGCTGATTTTCAAGCTTGGATCTCCTCCTCCACATCATGGTGACTGAATGTCCTTCAGTCCCTTTTATTTCTTACCAGAGTCTCCACCCCAAATTGCAATACCTTTTTAGTATTTTCCCTGGGGTTATCTATCCTCATCAGCAGCCCCCCTCCAGGGGGTACCACCTATACTGGACTTTGGTCTCAGCCCCTTTTACACTACCACATGAATGCTTTCAAAAGTGATAGTATCAAAACAATGTCTTCACCTTTAACAAATGATGCTGAATGATGGGAGTTCATATTATAGAATGTAAGAGGACACAATATTTGAATTTGGATACTTTGGCTCTATGAGAAGTTTGTAAATATTAAGGCTTGAAAGTTTTTACCCTTTTTTCTACATCATTCTGGGAAATCCTTTTAGAAATTGTGGTCTAAGGGAAGAAGATCAGGATGGCTAGAACATGACTTCTTTGAGAAATGTTAACTTAGGAAAATAACAGGTACCCTAATTGTCTTGCCTAAAGGGTAAAAGCCCACCCTCTGGAGGCAGGATGTTGGCTTTATATCCCAACACCACTGACTTCTAACTAGCTGGGTGACCTTGCACAATTCATTCAACCTCTCTGAACTTTGGTCACTCTTTATTCTATAAAAGGGAAAACCTCTCAGCTGCAGGGAGGAGTGCTTGAATTAATATAGCTAAAGGTGCATCATCAGCAGAAAGTAATGACTGAATCTAAATTAACTGTCAGCTCTTTTGTCATAAAGACTACTCAGGAAACTGAAATGAGTGATGCGCTAAGATTTGGGGAGGGTTCCCTGACTTGGAGAGAGAGGAAAGAGAGCTAGGTAACAGTAAGGACAAGTTTAATTTATGGAGGGCTCCAGTGCTTGCTGCTGAAAGGAGGAGCAGCTGGCCCTGGACCAGTGGGCAACCTTCAGTTCTTGGGGAGGATCTTCTTCTTCCCTAGCACTTTCCATTCTGCAGGAAACAATATACTTTGACAGACTACAAGGAGAATCTCTCTTTTCTCCCTAGATCCACAGGGGATGGCAGGGAGCAGCTTCCACAGCACAAGGCTAATTCCTAGGAATGCTTAAGAATGTCCAGCTTAGCTAGACTGCAACACAGAGGAATACTCAAGGTCAAGAAGGAATGGAGAGTATTTTGTTAAGCCTTTTTTAAAAAAAAAAGATTTATTTATTTTTGCATCAAGAGCTGGGGTGTAGGTCAGAGGTATGTGTATAGGGGCGTGAGAGGATTCACCAGAGACAGAGTGGGGAGCAGAACAGGTGGATCCACTGAAATACACTGTTGTGGGGAGCAGTGGGCATGATGGGAGAGGTCTGCCTCACCATGTAGGTTATCTCCCTGGCTAGGGATCAAACTCATGCTGTGCTGTAGTGGCTGCTGTGTGATAGCTTCATAGAGCTGAGACTTAACCCCTTGTACCTTGTAGCCTATTTTTAAAATAAGAACATGTGACAGAAATTATTGCTTGTGAGGGAGAAAGTGTTCTCTTTCTTGGGAATGAAGTTGGTTTTGTGGTAATTACTACTAAAGACAAAGGTTCGTTTTCATGCAGAACATGTGATGAAGTCCCAGAGCTCAGCTTTGATGTCAGAAAGAGGTGTGATGGTGTGACCGGGCTGAGTCAAGTCTAGTAAACTAGCGCCCCCTAGAGGGGTTTGCTGTTAAAGGTAAATTGCAACCAGGTAATTTGAAACCCCAGGTAAGCCCAGGTAAACCGTGCAGTAAAGAGCGAGGTTTGCGGTTGGGGTGGGGTTTTTGAAAAGAGATAAGGAGGACTGAGGAAGAGGAAGAGAGACACCATTATGTAGAACTAAAAGGAACCTTTGTCATGAGGTAGGAGAGAGAAGCAGGAGTCGGTAGCCCGCCACAATGTGGGAATGAAAATTTAGGGCTAGGGACTTTGGAAGCTTTGCAAGTAGCTGAGTGACGGAGACTGCTTCCAGTTTTGTTTTTGTTGCAGCCAAAGGAAGAAGGCAGAGGCCCAAAGTGGGCGCCTTCCAAAATGCGTGAGTGCAGTCTGATGGGCCATCTGGCCGCTGTAGTCGCTGTTTGCAGTGTTGTTTGCCTGGTGCTGTGTTATGGCATCACGGCAATGTTGGGAGCATTTCCAGTTGCGTCCTGTGTCGTCCTCGTGAGTTGGAACCTGGCCTACAGTCTGATTGGTGCGTGTCGGAAAGAAGGTGCCATTATGAAATTGTGGCCCACATCGGCGGGAAGACTTCATCAACAAAAGAAAGAAGACACCATTTTGGAATCATGGCCTATTGTCTGGAAGAAGAGCTTTACATCAGCAGTGGTGGGAAGATGCCACCTTTATTATTTTTCTGGGACTTAAAGACTGGACATTGTTTTAAGTAAGGTAAATGGCCATATGTTAACTTTAGTAATTTTTGTTTTCCCTATGTTGATTTTAGTAATTCTTTGTTTTTCCTTGTTTGTTAAATAAATCCCAATGTTGTTGCTCCCTACACCTGAGTAGTCTTGTAAATGTGCGCGCGGGTGCAGAACCAATATAGTGACTGGTAAGCAATTGGGACACTGCCTTTTGTTAAATTTAAAAAGGCCTTATTTTTCCTGGTATCAATGGTATCACACCTCTTGGGTGAGAACAAAATTGTAGCTGACCCTGAGTGCCTTCATAGGTGTGAAATGTTACTCTTCAAAAGCTAACAATAAATTTTGAGACTTTACACCAAGTTTTTTTTTTTTAAAATCAGGTTTACTTCGATAGGAAGATACTGATGTTAATAGATTGCTGTATTTGTTCTTAGTGGATCATTTAGTTCCTTATTTGGGATAACACATTTCTTATGTTTTCTTGTTCAAGACTAAGAAATGAAAAATGTGTGGTCTCATAAGATGAGATAAGAAGAGAAAACTATGGGGAAAATGTAATAGGGTCAAAAGATGATTTGAGCTTAAAGTCTGAAATTACATCAGAATCTGAATATTGTCTGCTTAAGAACTTTCGTGTTTTTAGAGCGATTTGTCTACCCTTCTTTGTTGATTCTCATAAAAGTCTATAAAGAAAGGAAAGTAGGTATGAGATGTGGACGGGATCTCTGTCCTTGTTCTGCAGCAGAAGGTGAGTCAGGGCTAAGTGGCTTGTCCCACAGCCTCCCCACCTCCCATGGACTGTTGTCATTCAGGGAGTAGAGAGATGGGTGGGAGATTTTTGCATCTCTTTTGGTCATTAGGGACCTGTTCCATATCAGAAACTGACTAGAACTTCCGAAAGTAACAGCTGACAAACACTTCTCTCAAACCCCCCAGGAGAACCTGTCTGTGGAAAAGGCCGACATCAGGGAATTCTCTAATCTAGTGGAGGTGTAAGCAAAGGATCTCGGACCATAGAGCAATACCTCAATGTGTGTGGGATAAGGAAGGCGATATATTGTAGGAGGCTATGTCTTGAAGGACAAATAAAAGCTTTTTATAAAATAAGGTGATGAAGTGAAGGAAGAGGGAATAGCAACTTTTATTGTCAACATTCAATGTGGAGAGATAGAATTATGAGAAAATTTTAGGGAATAGTGAGAAATACAGATGGTGGAATGGTAGGTCAGTCTCAGAAGTCAAAAGGCCTTGTCTGTTACACTAAAGGGTTTTCACGTATTTTTCCAGGCAGTGGAGGTCAATGGAGTTATGTAAATAGGAAGCATTAGGTTGTGTTATCAGTAGATAAATATGGTAGCCATGGGAAGATGAATTGGTTGGGTGGATGGACTATTTTCTTTTCTTTTTTATTCTCCACCTAAGTTGGTTTTTTTTTTTTTTTTTTTTGGATTCCTACTGGGAGGATATGGAGGGCCTCATCCCCTGGGCTGGGATTTTGGTTGTCCTTGGGAAGACTTAATCTGTGACTGGTTGGCTATTGTTTCAATCAGTTTTCAACTTTTGTGGTCTTGTAACTTAGACACGATATCTGCAAATACCCTTTCTTCCATTTCAAAAGAAATTAGAGAAATATACACACATTCAGGTACATTTTTTCTCTCCTTTTTTAAATTGATTAATTAAATTTTTTTCTTACATCATTATAGTCCCCCTAGTTCTCCTGCCATCATACATAACGAACACCATACTCCCTTGTGTTCATCCCTCCCCTGTCTTACTCCCTCCTTTGCTGTATGCCTCAGTCCTATGGTCATCTTGCTAGTTTTGACTTTTTTTGACCTTTCATTTGGTTTCTTTATATTCTACCTTTAAGTGAGAACATCCCATATTTGTCTTTTTCCTTCTGACTAATTTCGGCTAGCATAATCCCTTCCATCCGTGTTTGTTGCACATGGCATGATTTTGTCTTTTTTGATCACTGAGTAATAGTCAATTGCATAAATATACCAAGGCTTTTTGGTCTATTTGTCTATTTGGGGGCATTTGGGTTGTTTCCGTATCTTGACTTTTGTAAATAGTGCTGCATTAAACATAGGGTACAGGATTCCCTTTCAAATTAATGTTTTTGTGCCCTTTGGGTCGCGCCCTGGGAGTGGAATTAAAGCCGGTGTGCTGTTAATTTAACCCTTGAACTGCCACAGGTTCTTGTCCCACAAAGCCGTAAAAAGGAATTCACAGACATTTTAGATGAGTAAGCAGAGAGAAACAAACTTTAAGAGAGTAAAGAGAAGTTTATTTAAAGGAAGAAAGTAACAACTCCCAGGTACACTATACCTGGGAGGGGCAAGGAAGCTGCTGTGGGCCTGTGTCTAGGGTATTTAAACCATTTTTCCTCTATTCTAAAATCTCATCATCCTGCTTTATCATTGGCTTTCTCCTAGTGGCTATGCTCCTCTTGGCAGATGTGCCCATTTTCCCATCTCTTGTCTTAGAGTTTCTCTTTTTACATCCCCTGTCCAAGGTCTGCTAATATTAAATGTCCCAATTAGTCTTAAATTTTAGCCCTGAAATTTACTGACCCCATTAGCCTTCCTGGACCTCTGACCTCATCTCTGGAGTGTGTCTGGTTGGCACTTAGAATTTACTTTCCTTGTCTTTGGAGTATATTTTGGTTAGCGTCTAGAATTTACTGTCTTTATCTCTGTCTCTGAAGTCCCTGCCTGCACTGTCTCTGAAGCTGCCAAATTAACCCTAACTTGCCCTGGGACTCAGAATGGCTGGATCTTATGGTATAGAACCATTTTTATTGTTCTGAGGAACCCCTACATAGCTTTCCATGGAGGCTGGTCCAGTCTACATTCCCATCAGCAGTTTAAGAGGGTTCCTGTACCTCCACATCCTCTAGCATTTGTTGTTGCCATTTTTAAAAAATGGAATGGGGAGGTGATATTTCATTGTGGTTTTGAGTTGCCTTTTTCTGGTAACTAGTGACATTAAACATTTTTTTCATACACCTTTTAGTCATTTGCATTTCTTCTTTGGAGAAGTGTCTTTTTAGTTTTTTAGCCTTATAGTTACATTTTAAGTGGGAGTTGATTGCAATTTACTTACTTTTTTTTTTTGAGCAATTTGTTGAGAACTGGATTTTCCAAGGTGCACAGGAAATGACGACGGGAGAAACTACCACTATGGAGAATGATAGTTCTTTTTGCCAACTTAACACCAAGTGTTTTTCCAAATCTTATGTAATAACTGTACCTACAAAGAAGTCACAGACATTTGCTAGATGCAGTAAAGCAATCGCTATTTCTGTTATCCAGTAATGTCTCAACTACATACTGGATGCTTCCCCTGTGGAAGCAAAAATAAAATTATTCATAGTCACTGCTTTCAATGGGCAGACTCCTACCCTGTACAAAAGGCTTTGTAGTTAGATGAACAGGGACAGAAAGTAGAATGGTGGTTGTCAGGGGCTGGTGGAGGAGAAAATGTGGAGTTGTTTAATGGGTAGAATTTATTTCATAAGATAAGAGAGTACTGGAGATTGGTTGCCTAACGATTTGTATGTACTTAACACAACTGAACTGTACACTGAGAAATGGTTACAGTGATAAATTTTATGTCATGTGGATTTTACCAGTGAAAAAAATACTCTCTGTGTGTAACTTAATTCAGAAGGACTCACTATTTTCTTTTCGTAGTTGAGGAAACAGAAGCTCAGAGACTTGGAGTTTCCATGTGAAGGTGACATAACCAATCAAAGGAGAAAAGATAGTGAAATTTTTGTTTCCTACATTAAAAAATTTTTAATTTTTAATTTAATTTTTAAATGCTAAGAAAAGCATTAAATGTTTCCTAGTTTTCCTTGAGATAAGTTTGGCTTGTATCCCAATGCCTGTATACAAATAGGCTGTATTTAAAAAATTGGCATTTTTGGAACATACCGTTTTATAACACCTGTTATTTTCATTTAGATGTATGTTGTGAACTTTTTCCCTGAGTCAGAAATATCACTTTAACACGTGATTTTTAGTGACTGCCTAAGGTAACATAACTTATTTAATCAATTATTTAAGTGTCTGACATTTGGTATATTTCTGTAGCTTATTTATAGAAAGCATGGTATGAGCTTCCTTTTATTTAAATGTTCAGAGTAGATCCATACGAGTAGAATCATTGCATTGAAGGGATCATATATCTTTAAGGATTTTTTTCTTTCTACTTATTGACAACATTATCCAAGTATTTGTGGTCCATTATTTAAAGGGGTCTAAATTTATTAAAATTTTGGGTCTAATTTTTGTGAAAAAAGAAAAAAGCTTATGAAGTATATTTAGAATGAAGTTTTTCTGGCTGATTGCAAAGAAATGTATTTCTAATTGTGGGTGCTGTGGGTTGAATTGTAGACCCCCAGATTCTTATGTTGAACTTCTAATTCCCAACACTATAGAATGTGACTCTTAAAGGGACAATCACGATCAAACCAGCTCATGGAATGGGCCCTACTCCACCCTACTGTTTTTCTTACAAGAAGATGAGATTAACAGGACTATAAGGAAACCAAATAGGAGAGAGACAATCCGGGGGTGGGGAGGGGGAGGCGGGGGAGGGGAGGATAAGGGCACAAAATGGAATAGAAAAGAACACAAGGGACCATGGAGATGGATCATGGGTGAATTGGTGGTGGGCTACCCAAGGGAAATACAAAATGTAAAAGACATAAATAACAATAAAAGTATATATTAAAAACAAAAAGATCCTAGGATGGGGGATGGTGTGAGGACACAGGGTGAAGAGAGCTATCAGCAAGCCAGAGACACCTTCGAGGAACCCATCCCTGCTGACACCTTCATCTCAGGCTTCTAGCCTCCAGACATAAACAATTTCTGTTTCAAACAGCCAGGCTGTGGTACTTTGTCACAGTGGCTCCAGTTAACTGAGATTGTGGGTGATTGTTAAAATCACACTCATGCATGCATTCTGGTCTTGATGCTCCAGAGCAGGCACCTGAATGCTGGGGCTGCTCAGACAGATTGGGTCCCAGAGACAGACTGACAGTGTCAGCTGAGCCATCCAGGCTCCACCGGGTCCCTCATAGGATACTCATTTAGTTTTGGGGATCCGCCTATGTTGATGGGTGGAAGGAAAGGCACAGTGCTCTCCCACAATTCATGTTTTCTTGGTTGAAATCAGGACTGGGAAGACAGACTGTAATAAAATAGAAAGTCTGACCTTTGATCACTTTCCACAGCAGGAAAACCTACTTGCAGTAAAGCCCTATTCCCCATGGATCTCTGAAGTCTGTCTGTTGGAACCACCTCTCCTCACTGGATCTCATCTGACCACATTTTTTTGTAGCTTTGGGCTTAGTTCACAACACACATGTTACCTACCGAGTGAGTAATTCTTGAACCTATTTTTTAGTAAAGGAAAGAGCAGTTACCTTTCTTTTAGAGTATAGGCAAATAAGTGCTTTAGGTCAAATATCCAAGGTGCTTGCTCTTAAAAGCAGAGATAGTGTTATGTCTATTGTTATGGTGTCTGCATTCAGTCCACTGGATTTTTTTTTTTAAGATTGATTTATTTATGCATACAAGCTGGGGTACAGGCCAGAGGTGTGGGTCGGTGAGAAGGTTCACTAGAGACAGGATGGGGGGCAGAACAGGCAGATTGACAGAAATACACCGCTGAGGGGAGCAGCGGGTGAGGCAGGAGAGGTCTGGCTGGGCATCGAACTCGCGTCACCTCTGCTCACAGCTCCACAGCACAGCACTTAACTGCTGCGCCACCAGGGAGGCCTTCAGACCACTGGATTTTGACTCCAGTCTGCTCAGCTCACTTTATATTGGCTTCCTTTGGCTTCTCTGGCCCTAAGTTTCCTCATCTATAAAATGATTCAATAGTAGTCTTTACATCACAGGAGCATTTGGAGGATTAATGAGATAATTTGTGTATGGTCTATGTCTCATTGTTTGACGCGTAGCAAGAGCCTGATAAATGTTAAGTCCAATTATTTAAACAGTTAAATTAAAGTGGTTGGGAAATGCACTTTGACTTCCAACAACTCTAAACTATTTAGCACCATTTAAATTTGTGTCAGAAATAGTAGCTGTTTCATCTTCATCTTTAATCTACGACTTGTTAGGAGTCTGAAAAGACAATGCGTGTAAAGTATTTGCACTTGGAATCTTGCAAGCGCTCAGCCAATGGTGACTATAAATATGTAGAGTCAGGTAGGTCTGAACTTGGTTTGGATCCAGCTCTTCCCCATTTTGTGTTTGTGGATAATTCTCTTAAACTCTCATACCTCAGTTTATTCATGGGTAAAGTATAAATAATGACAGAGCCTATCTTCTTAGGTGTGGTGTGAAGCTAAGTGTGCTTCATGGAGTTTTGTACAGTGTTGTGTTATTGTTGTCCTTTTTTCTGATCTGGTTCTCCAAAATATATAGTGTTAGTGAGAATTAAGGGTTTTCCAGATGGAGTTCTGAGTGGCTGTGGGAACAATCTGTGTGGTACATCTGTGACCCCACAGATTGCCAGGTGATCAGAGATTCATGCGGCATTTGCTCCCCTCATGTTGTGCACATCCCTCCTGAGGCTGTGGGCTGTGTCCAAGAAGATGACCTTCCTAGACAGGAGGGCAGCTCTGCAGGCGAAGAATGAGGAGGAACTTCCTTCTGTTAGTCTACAAGGAAAGATTTAGCCTCTCTCTCTCTCTCTCTCTCTCTCTCTCTCTCAGTGTGTGTGTGTGTGTGTGTGAGTGTGTGTGTGTGTGTGTTTAGTTAGTAAAACCATTGTATTCCTTGCAGATGGGGTATAGGAGGCATGGTACAGAGTTGGAAGGGTGAACCAGAAACAGAGGTAAGGCTTATGCAATTTTCGAAATGCAAATGGGTTATATTTAGGTCAAGGTGAAAACTGAAAAAGAATGACTTCAACTTCTGATGAAATAGGAAAAGGAAGAAAGCAAATGTCTTTTGAGTACCAGCTTATTTCAACTTGGCATTTTACAAAATTTTTCTCATTCATTCATCTTAAGAGTAACTCAAGATTAAAAGAGAGTATACTCAACTCCTGTTTTCTTGGCTAATAAGGCTGTAAAAATACATATGTAAGAGAGTCGAAGTCCAGTAAAACTAAGGAGAAAGTAAACTATGAACAAATTGTTTTCCTGGGCTGGACAAATTACGTCCTAGGATTTCCCCAGAATTTGTGATAGAGGTTGCTGGACAAGTCTCATTAGTCATTGGTGATCTGTAGAGAAAGAAGGCAGAGACCAGAATCCCAGAAACCTTGGTGGTTTTGATTTTAGCTTCAGATGAAATTCTAGACTGATAATCAAATATTTGTTCTCAGAGAAAGGGAAGCATAATCGCTAGAATTCATCTTGAGTTCACTCAAACAAACATTATGGTGACCTCAGTGGGTTTGTAAATAGATGACTATGGGATGTGTAGATTCAGACATCTGTTACGTGGCAAAGTGTCTGTTGGTATCTTTGGGAAAAAAGAGTGAGTTATGAAAGAAAGTATAATGGATGATAGTTTATAAATGTAGGGGCAAAATTAATTTCATGACTATTTTCTCAAAGTACTTGTTGGGTTTGGGGTCACTTAAGAGGGAAGTGTGCCTTAGCTCCTTTGGGATTGACATTTTCATCAGTGACTTGACTACGGCATAGAAGATAGCCTTATCAGATCAAATTTGTGGAAAATTGCTCTTGAAGGTCAGAGAGGCTGATGGGAAAGATCCAGTCAAAAGGAAAGTAATTCAGAGGGGAGGGTCATGTTAGTAGTGAATGCCTTCATCTATATTATGCTAATTTGAAATAAAAAATTACGTTTCTGAGTAAGGAAAGATTTAACATATTGTGGCCTTTCCTAGATGCTAGAAAAGCTAGAAAAGAATAGGCACAAACATAATGGCATATAGAAGAATAAAGACTTATTCAGCAAATTCTCTGATCCTAATTAAAAGAGAGCCAAATCAGTTAGATAACTTTCTTTTAGGTTTGCTAGATTTTTGTTAGGTATTGCAGAATTATCAATTAATTAATTAATAGTTAAAGCTACTCGTAAATGTGTTATCATTTTCTGCAATCTTTATTGAAAATTAACACATTTTCTTTTTAAATTTTTTGAAAGGAAAACCTTATGTAGATAAGGGCTGAAATAAATTTTCCCTAGACCCTGAGATGAAAAGACTTTTCTATCTTCCTCAAAGTTAATGAACAGGTGTGCGAGTGTTATTGCAATTGTGTATAATGCATGTCTATTAAGCACTGATTGCAGTTTGTACATATGCTTTTGTACTAGACCATGTGCTCCTGCTTTTTCTAGTACAGGGCCTTTCAATCTTTTTGGGATGTAACCCACAGTGAGAACTACATTTTGCTTAGTTATCCACTGTACACAATTACACATACTTAACACAGAGCTGAAACAAAAATTCAGGAAATAATGCTTAATATCTGATGCTTTCTCATATTTCCTGCTTTATGGTTTTGATTCTATTCTATTATTTATAATTACTGGTGAAGACACCCTCTAGTGATTTTTATTGTTATTTTTAAAACTCTGCTCTGGCAGACCCTCAATACATGTTTAAACACTGTGTTGTGCCTTGTGTGGCTCCAGTGGTGTAATTGGTTGGCACGTGGTACTTATAAAACACTACAGCTGTTTCTTACTTCCAAGGAAAAACTGTTTATCATCTTACATTGCATCATCACAAGTCATGCCAAGTGAAATACTTCTAGAAAACAGGGCATTTCTATTTTACAGATGGAGGGCAGTTACAGTGAATGTTGAATCATAGTTAGGAAACAAGTTAAAGAGTCTGGTTATTGGTTCATGGCCCATTTTTGTAATGATTTCCTTAAAACTTGTCAGTTACCTCATGTCTACCAATTAGGAGAAGAAGAAATTGTTTACAGAATCTTAGAGTTGTAGAGCTAAGTGGTTATAACTTCTTCCTTAGTGTAGGAATCACTTCTGCAGTATCCTCACAGTTGATCATTCAGCATCTGCTTGATTACCTCCAGAAACAGGGAGACCACTGCATTAGTTGTCTATTGCTGCTTATTACCACACATTTCGTAGCTTAGGGCTAAAAACATTTATTGTCTTACAGGTTTGTAGTTTAGAAGTCTGAAATAGCATCTCATTGGGCTAAAGTCAAGGGTGTTGGCGGATCTGCATTTCTTTTGAAGGCTCTAGGAGAGAATCTATTTTATTTTTTTCCAGCTTCTAGAGACTTCCCACTTTCCTTGGCCTCATTCCAACTTCAAAACCAGCAATGGCCAGTTAAGTTTTTATCACATTTTGTCAGACTCTTAAATCTTCTGCTTCTTTCTTCAACTTTATAAAGTATTCTTGTGATTACATTGGGTCTACTCAGGTCATCTAGGATAATTTCTTTTAAAGTCAGGTGATTAACAGCTTTAATTCCTCCCTTTCCAGGTAAGGTAACATATTCATAGGTTTTAGAGATTGGGATGTGGGCATTTTAGGGGGTTTGTTACTGTGACTACCATACTCACAGTCTTCTGAGCTAGCCTATGTTAACCACTGTTCTAATTTTAGAAAGCATACATGTTGACTTAGGACAGTTACTTCTATTCATGTAACAGGCCAATTTTTAGAAATAGAAGAAGGAAACCTGGAGATTTTCAGCTTTGAGAAAATCAGCAGTATTGAATGCTGAGACTGAGAGAATATCTTGGCAAAAACAAATTTGTAGGGAGTAAGAGCTCTGGCTCTGACACTAACGTGCTTTTGGTAGAGAGAGATGTTTACTTGGTGTTTGGCAGAAAGGGGAGCAACTCTGAATCTTGAGTAGAGGGCTCAGAAGAATCTGTAAGACATTAGGTTGCTTAGTATCTTAATTGCACTATTTTGTTTGATTGAGGTTGGGAAAATATTTTTAAGATGACTGCGATAGGTCCAGAGATTTGGTTGGTTGTGAGTGAATTTTAGAGTGTTTTTTGGCAGTTCTGATTCTATTAGAGATTCTGATATGCTGAGCCATGTGACTCGGTCTGTGATGCTTAGCCACAGAGGGGAAATAACTAAGTAAAGTCACATTTAATAAACCGTTAGAAAAAATAAAACACCCTAACTTCCAGGCGCTGGGATATGCTGCTTCATTCTGTTAACACTGATATTATAACAGTTGTAACCCTTTAAGGAATTCTATTATGTGAATGCCCCCATTTTGGAGTGATTAAAATTTAATTATAGGCTAACACAGATAAACTAAGGAATGATATGAGTCTTAACAACAGTTTCTAGACTAAGTTCCTTATTTGAACTTAGAAAATTATTCAGCAAATCAGTTCAGACACAGTTTTCAAATTAAGGTTCTTTGTGAAAGGCAAAATAAACATTTTCTAATAAGAGGAATTATATTTTTCCTTTGATGCATACTTTGTTCAGTTAAAAACAAAATATTCTTCTTGCATGGGCAAGAAGACACCATTTATTACTCACTAGTGAAAATATTCATGTTCCAAATGTCACTTTCTCTAATATACAAAATAAATGTTGGATAACAACATGTGGCAGCCATGGAGGTATGCCGCTTAACTCTCCCTTCCAGAGAACCTGCTGTGAGAGAGTAGTTGGTCTTTTACCAACAACCAACACTGTGAATGAGCCATTTGGAAGCGGATCCTCTAGTTCTAGCCAGTCCTTCAAAGATTGCTGCCCTGGGTGATACTAACAGCAACCCCATGAGAGACCTTGAGTCATAACTATCAGCTAAGGTATTTTTAAATGCCTAATCTACAGAAATTGTGCTTTAAACAACTAATTTTGGGGTTAATTTATTATATAGCAATGGGTAACTAATGCAGGTGGACTTATCAACAATGATCTTGAAGTTAAACAATAAAAGTCAATATGAAGAGTGAAAAGAGTGTAAAAGTAAAAGTGAACACATCTGAGATATATGTGGCAAATATCATATACATGCAGTTGAACTCAGAAGGAAAAGAGAAAGATAAAAAGGTGCAGAAGAAACATGCTTAAAAATTATGGATAAGAACTTTCTAAAATTAATGAAAAAAAAAAAACAACACAGAACCAAGAAGTTTAGAGACCTCCAAGGGAGGTCCCTCTCTCTCTCCCTCTCTCTGTGTATACACATACACACATACACACATATACATATATACACACACACACCTAGGCACATATAGAAATCTAACTGTTGAGAACCAAAGATAAAAGAAGAAAATTTTGAGGGGATACAGAGAAAACAGAAATACTAAAGAATTGTGGTGATAATGATATCAGCTTTCTCATAAACTAAGTCAGAAGCAGTGGAATAACATCTTTAATGTGGTGAAAAGAAAAACAAAGTCAACCTAGATATTTTACCTAGGGAAAATATCTTTCAGAAATAAAGATAAAATAAAAGATATTTTCAAACAAACAAAAGCTGAGAAAAACTCAGTACCATCAGACCAGGAATATAAAGAAATTTAAATGAATTTCATCAGACAGATGGAAAATGATGACAGATGGAAATTCGGATCTACACAGAGGAATGAAGAGTACTAGAAATGGTAAAAATGTGGGCAAATAAAAAACTGACATTTCTCTCTAATTTTTGATCTCCTTAAACAATAATTGGCTGTCTAAAGAAAAATCACGGTGTATTGTTGGTTTTATAGCATATGTAGAAGTAAAATATGTGACATCAACACCATGAATGTCAGGAGGTTGCAAATGAAGTTGTACCATGTCTTATGGGAAGTGGAATAATGTGATTTGGATGATAACAATAGTGATGGTAACAATGTATAGTATATACTCTGGAGCAGTAACAAAAGGTAAATTAAAAGATGCAGATTAAAGGTAAAATAGAATCATGAGAATTCTCAGTAGAAATGGAACAAATAATCAGTGAGCTATAGGTACGTATAGTACACGTAGAACATATTGATGATTACATTTAAAGTAAATAAATTAAATATTCTTTTTAAAGGGCAGAGCTTGTTAGAGTGAATAAAAAAAGCGAGAACAAATTATATGTTTTTCATAGGAAACCCACTCTAAATATAAGATGCAGACAAGTTTGAAAAAAAATCCGCTCAAAAGAAAACTGGAGTTGCTATCATAATGTCAAAATTTATTCCAGATAAAGAAATATTACATGGGATCAAGACTAAAGCTTCAATTCATCAAAAGGCATAATTTTAAATATACTTTCATTTAGTAATAGAACTTCAGAATATACCTAGGAAAAACTGATAGAATTGAAATTGATAAATCCACAGTTACTGCTAGATATTTTCAACACTTCTATTTCAAAAATGAGTAGAAAAAATAGACAAAATCAATAAGGAGAAAGAATATTTCAGTAGCATTATCAATTAACATTTATAGAACAGGTGTCCAGTGGCACTCAATAGTATTTTTCAAGTACCCATGGATGTTCATAAAGGTTGACCATATTCTGGGCAACAACAACAAAATCTCAGTAAATGTAAGAGGCTTAAAGTCACCAAATGTATTCTTTGTTTAGAATGGAATAAAACTAAACACCAATGTAATGAAGATATCTCACCCAGAATATCTTTTTTATATTTTAGGAAAAACTGAAAAGGTGTAGAACAGTGTGTACTTGAACCTTTTAATACTGTGTGTACAGAAGTGGATCGCCTCTTGAGTGGCAAATGGACATTCCCCCAGTTGTTCTAGGAAGGTGGGAATTGCTACTAGGGTAGAGATGGGCATCCCTAAGTTAGGAAAGGCGATAAAGCCCTTAGTTTTATGCCCTATTTTTGCTCACATTTCTGCTTGCAACTGTAGAGGGGTTTCCTTATATTTGAGCTCAATAAGGTGACTTCTCCATCTGATCTGACTAAGTGAGCACTTGGGATTCACAAAGGACATTGGGTTGCTTTTGGGACACTATCTTGGGGGAGGCCTGTCATATTCCTGGCTCAGGGGGCCATTAAGCTCTCCCCTTACCCTTTCCTCCCTTGGAAGACTCTCTTTGAGCTAGTTCTACCCTGCTATTGACCCCTTCCTTGGAAAGAGCAACAACAGATTGATTTTTAGTCAGTTGTCTGATGTTCTTTTTAATTATAATGTGAAGATGAGCAAGGTATAATAGAATTAATAACTTCATTTCAAGGAAAGTGGTCAAAAGAACTGTCAAAAATTTTAATCTATGTATAATGACAGTATAATAATGAACAGTTGTAGAAAGTGCTAGAGAATATTGTACATTTACTACATCTTTATTCTTCAGAGCACTTTGTGATGGTTATTGTGTAGTTGGGGAAACTGAGTCAGAGAGCTATTAAGTAATAGGGTTGTGGTTCATACCCAGAGAGTTTGGCTCCAAATTCTGCTCTACTCACCAAGCTATACTGTGTCTCATTGCAGCAAAAAAAAAAAAAAAAAAAAAAAAAAAAAAAAAAAAAAAAAAAAAAAAAAAAAAAAAAAA
>PVIJ01003998.1:29890-92089 GCA_004024925.1 Scalopus aquaticus | reverse complement strand
TTTTAGTTAACAAGTAAGTTATTTGCAACATATTTAGGATATGGTAAGTGACTCATGCTTTCAATGCCTTATGTAAGGTTACTAAGTTACATTTGGTTTATTTTCAGGTATCTTCAAGAAATCTTAGCAACAGCAACCAAGGATGGTTTAGCATCACTTTTCTATTATCTTTGTGATATAATACCACAAGGCAAATACAAAAAGTTCCTCTGGTAGAATGTCACAGCAAAGAGCTTTCTCATTATTCTTGTTACAAATTCTAAAGTCATACTCTCTGGCCTCCCCCAATTGTTTTGACTCCCTGTGTTTTACATAAGTTTTGATTTGTGGCTTTTTGAGGGTCCTTAATTGTGATAGATTTGTCTTTTGGACCGCTTTCACATTCTGACATCTATGTGGATACCTCGAGAGGATCTTTTCCATGCTGAATGTGGTCCTTCGAATTGATGACATGCAGGTGTGTGACCACATCTCCACTTGGTCACAGGGGCCTCAGGGAGCTTCAGGAGCTGCTGTGGCCTGAGTTTTGGGCAGCAGAGGCCCTGCTCAGTTCATGCTTCTGTGCTCCCCACGGATCTTGTGAAGGAGCCATGCAGATAATTGACTTACCAACATCACTTGTTCATCCTTGACAAACTTCCCTTCTACCCTGCCCCCAAAGTGCTTGCTTTGCCAGTTGAATTTTATTAATGCTATTTGATGCAATAATAAAGTGGAAGCAATAGTTTGCTACATGGCTAGAATGCAGTTTCCCTGTAGAGAAAGTAATGTGAAATGTAATTCACATTGCCATAATTCAGAGGTCCATGGACAGATAGCTAGTGCGGGGCAGAATTATGTAAGGGGCCAAATAATCCTGAGTTATTCTTACTATGAAAAATCCGGTCATATCTTTTCTTACCTGAACTGGGTTTTGTAAGGTCGAGCGATAGAAGAGGCAAGGAAGCAGAGGGGAATGTAAGATACAGAGGCCATTATTTGCAACTCCCGGGCGAGGTTCACAGATCCCAGGCAGGGGTCTGTGGAGTCGCACCCAGCAACGAGGGGGGCGGGTTTTTATACGGGGTGAAAGAATTCCAAGGGTGGGGGCAACTCCACTTGGAGCTGGTGGCCTTGCAGGTGCATTCGGGCTGCAGCCCGTCTGGGTAGTGGGGACATGAGCTTCTTTCCAAGGTCACACATCTTCCCCGAGATTCTTCACAGCACCCTCATTGTTGGGGAGGGGCGGGTTGAGCCAACAGGTTTCAGTTTATCTGCTGGACAAGGAGGCCTTCTGAGAGCTCCCAATGATAAAAGACCAGTTCAAACATTTCCTTTCTTTACCCTCTCTCTTCCCCCCCCCCCCACCATATGGGTTATCATACTCCCAATGAGCTTGTAAAGAGCACACTAACTTCCTCCAGCAGGTCCTGGGGAAGCTTGGCATCTTGCACAGTGATGACTATTTGGGATATGTGCTAAGTGCATTGGATCTTTCTAGAGCAGGCTGTGTGTGGGAGAAGTATTGGGGAAAGGCAGAAGGTTTGCCTGTTCAAATACAGTGCAATGAGAAAGTGAAGTTATGGTTCCTAGTACATCAAAGGTTATATTATAGATTAATGGTCAGAAAGGCTCCTGAGTGAAATATTCTACGTCTCGACCTTGATGTTCATAGTCAGTGCTAGGGGCTTGGCTAGATTTTGCTTCATAAATCACCATGTAACATTGTGTGTGTGCGGGAGGGGCGGGGGTGGGTGGGTATTTGTGTAGGCGTCATTGAAATCACCAATTTCACTGCCCTTAATGAAGGTTTTTTTTTTTTTTTTTTTTTTTTTTTTTTGGCCAGGGGCAGAATCTGAGTCAGGGAGAGTGGGAATGTTACTCCTTCCTGCCATTTTCTCTTGAATCTTGTTACATGTGTTTGTATTGCTAGACTGACCTCTTTAGAGTCCCCCAGCTCTAAAATAATTTACTAGAGAGCAAGAACTGGACTGCTAAGCAGTGTAAGTAGTAAGGTTTGTAGTGGATAATGTGAGCTCTCCTTTCTGTTGCTAATAATTTCTTGGTGAGAAGGAAGAATAGCTGTGAATCTGGGGTTGTGCTTAGTTTAGAGTTGATAAGAATGTCAAGGATTTTATGATCTTGCTACCAATGTAATTTTCATTATATTGGCAGCAAATGATGTTTCTCGAAGGGGAGTCACTTAGAACAATGGGTTGTCTTTGAAGGCAATACTTCTGTTTATTGGTACACAATAAATTAAGATGTGCAGTGTGATTCTCCATTTCAATAAGTATGGAGGATAGAAAGAAGATAATCCTCTCCTTTTAGTTGTCAGCTTTGGGTGGATTTTAAGTAATTTTTAAGGCAAAATTTCCCACTTAGTTATCAATAAGTTTGCATAAGCAAAAATGTGCTTTTAAACTTTTTTATTGTGAAATCAAAAATCTACACATCTACAGTTAAATAAAAATTTAAGAAGTGATAATTAATAAGAAATGAATATTTGTATCATTACCTGAAGTAGGATATTGTCAGCACCTTAGAAACTTGAAGTGTGCTGTGCCCTTCCAGAATAACCATCAGCCTGAATCTGGAAAGTAAGGTCATTTATCTGTTTCACATTGAGTTTTATCACTTGTGCTGGGCATTTTAAAAAAGTGTATCCCAGAGGGTTTTTATTAATATCATTGTTATTTTTGCTCATCTAGTTTTGCTTGAAGCAGCGATAGCCTGGGAGACAAGGTACTTGAGACAACAACACCATCACCATCATCATCATCATCGTTTCTCCAACCCAATCTATTTTTGTCCTTTATAAAGTCTCTTTGTCTATTCTATGTGTAAAAACAAATGAAAGATTTGAAGAGGCTAAGTGGTTTCATAGTGCTTTTTTTAAAGGGTAAGACAATTTTATAAAAAAAGATTTATTTATTTATTTATGCATACAAGAGCGGGGGTGTAGGCCAGAGAGACGAGGGGAGAAGGGTGAAAGGATTCACCAGAGACAGAGTGGGGAGCAGAGCAGGTGGATCTACTGAAATACACTGCTGAGGGGAGCAGCGGGTGAGACAGGAAAGGTCTGCTGCACCATGTGGGTTAGCTCCCTGGCTAGGGATAGAACTTGTGCTACAGTGACTGCCAATTGCTTCATAGTGCTGTGCTTAACCCCTTACGCCACCAGGGAGGCACCAGTAGGATGAAATTTTTAATGAAACTCCAATATAAAAACAAATTAGTCTTTATAACTTCAGATTTATAAAATTCACTCATTACAAAGTCAATAAATAAGAACATATGGTTGTGGGAGAACTACCAGGACTATACCTGAGGGGAGAAGTCAAATACTCTACAAAAATGAGCAATGATGTAAGATAATAAGTAAATTTAATAATAAAAAAGGAGAACACATTCGCACATTGGCAGTAGTCAACATGTTAAACTCTGTAGCCTAGTGTTCCCCTTATTATACAATCTTAAAGTTGTGTGAAAGTTGAATGTGCAAAGCCAATGAGCCTATGAGAAGATACTCAGAATGCTAGTTATTAAGGAAATGCAAATCAAAACCATAATGAGATACACCCAGTAGGATGACCATAATAAAAAAAGGCAAGTGTTGGCAAGAATGTGAGGAAGCTGAAACACTGACACACTGCCTGCGATAATATAAAATGGTTAAGCAGATGATGATTTGACATTTCTTGGAGTTATGGCCAGCAATTTCACCCCTAGGTATATATCCAAGAGGAATGAAAGCAATGTCCACACAAGTGTTAATGGCAACATCATTCATACTAGGGGAACAGTAGGAACAACCCAAATAAATATTTACTAACTAATGTGTGGAAAACAGAATGCATATGTCACACATAGACTATTACTTAGTTGTAAAAAGAAAATAATGATATAGGTTACAATGTAGATAAGCTTTGAAGACATTATATTGAGTGAAAGAAACTAGACCCAAAAGATCACATGCTGTATGACTGCATTTATATGAAATAGGCACAGCTATTGATACTGAACTTAGATTACTGGCTGCCAGGAGCTGAGGGTGGTGGGGAGGCTGGGGTGGGCAACAGTGAAGGAGTCCAGGGGCACTCTATTTATTTTTGAAATGGATGGTGGTGATGGTGGCACAACTCTGTGAATATACTATAAACCACTTAATTGTGTACTTTTTTAAAAAATTTTTTAAAAAATATTTATTTATTTATACATACAAGCTTGGGTACAGGCCAGAGGCGCGGGGCGGCGAGAGGGTTCACCAGAGACAGAGTGGGGAGCAGAACAGGCAGATCAGAAATACACTGCTGATTTGTTAAAAGCTGAACCTAAGAAAATATTGGTGACTGCCTGGGACAATGTAAATTTGAATGCATGTTTTCTTTAATAAGAGCTTTGGTAAATGTGAAATCAACCAGGAAAAGAAATCAGAATCAAATCGTCATGGAACCCTGAAGCATTATTGGAGAACACTGTAAACCACTAGATTGGAACACATATTTCAGTTTTCGTATTTTTTTTAATTTAACTTAAAGTAACATATGAATATCCTATTTATTCCATACCAAGGACTTGATGGATTTTTTTTTATTTGGGCCATCTGAGTAGAATGATCATTTGTGATTGATTGTTTACATGATAGTGTTTAAATTTATCTTTTAAAATAAAAATTTGTTTATTTATGCACACAAGAGCTGGGGTATAGGCCAGAGATGTGTGTGGGGGGAATGAGAGGATTCACCAGAGACAGAGTGGGGAGCAGAACAGGCAGGCTGACTGAAACACACTGCTGAGGGGAGCAGTGGTCTAGACAGGAGAGGTCTGCTGTGCCATGTGGGTTAGTTCCCTGGCCAGGGATGGAACTCATGCTGCAGTGGCTGGCAATAGCTTCATAGTGCAGAGACTTAACCCCCGTTGTGCCACCAGGGAGGCCCCTAAATTTATCTTTATTGTTATGGCAAGCACACACTTTTTTAAAAAATAAGCAGATGCAAATTTATTAGTAAGTTAGTCATCACAAATTAGGTTGTGATTAGTTTTTTTCTAAACACCTCTGAACCTAAATTTTCCCTCAAAAAGCCAAACTACCTAGCACTGATGCCCATTTTGAGGGGATCTGAAACACCTCAGCACAAAATTTATTTATCCACAGGTTAGTTTGTGTTCTCCTTATAGCATAGAAGACAAGGGAAGCTGTTGGAGATGACTTTCTTGAATTTTCTTATTTCCAAAACAAAAAAATATTGTTGAATTAGTAAATTAGGCATTCCTAGTTGGTGGAATTTCCTGGTGTCTGTAGGGTAATCTTAAGGATTTGGAAAGACTGTAAAAACTTGTGGAATTTCTGAGTTCACCCCATATTTGTCCCTGTGAAAGTGGGTTAATTACCCTAAGATGACTTAGAATTACTATTGGTAAATTGGCTCATCTGCAAACATAGGGTATTTCTAGATTATCTTCATAGAATTGTCTATAATACTAGGACTTGTTTTTACCTCCCAGCCTTTCAGTGTCCCCTATAAGAAGAGCTGGTTTGAGCTGTGTCTCATCTTAATTAGTAGCCACAGATTAATTAGAAGTATATTTCTGTGTTTTATAGTCTTGTAGAAATATATTGCAATTTTAAAATACATTTTCTTATTGATAGAAACTGAGATTGGCTCCTTATTAAAACGTCTTCTTACAAAACAGTTTTGCAATGCACAGTCTTGTACATGTATCTGTGCAGTGAGAAACACTTTACAGATGTACTTAGGAATGGGGTTGCTGAGTAATAGAATATGAACGTATTTTATTTCTTTTTATTAACTGACTGTATTTTCCAGGATTTCTAGTATCATGGTGAATAAAACTGTGCTGGTAGTTGTCCTTATCTATTCCAGACTTAAGAGGAGAAGGGTTTAATGTTTCATCATTAATTAATATGTTGCTGTAAGTTTTTGATTGACTCTCTTTGTCAGGTAAAGGAAATTCTCTTTACTCCATGTTTGGTGATTATTTTTTAAACCATGATTGGTATTTGAATTTTATCAAGTGCCTTTTTAGCTAGCTTTGTTTTTAATTCAGATCTCCAAGTAGTTTCAAATGGAGTATCCTCCCTCTCACCCCCTCACCCCCCAATTCCCTACGGTGTCAAAGCTACAGGGTCATTTTGGGGCCTCCAGAGACTTAAATTTAACCTTTGGGTCTTGGGGAGGAGTTGTGTAATTTTTAGTCAACCGTAGCTTATCAGGACCCCCACTGTCTTGATGCCCCAGGGCATTTGTGGGATTTGCCAACATCTCCCCCTTATGGTCAGCCAATTGGACATGTTCTTATCCTTGAAGCTCCTCGCTGGGCACGCTTTCTGAACATCCACAGTTACTGAGTTGCAATGGCTGACTCACTGGGGTCTGCCCTCTGTCTTTGGGCATGTAGGGTGACTCCAGCCCGCTCCAGGGGAGAGGTGCACACCTATTTCCTATTTCTTCACTCTTGCGCACATGAACAGTTTATGGGCTACTTGCAGGAAACCGAAATGCTGGAGTATCTTTATTCATGGACAGAAGAGAAAATGCTGTATATATATATATATATTTTTTTTTTTTGTAATAGTTTATGCCTCATTGTCCTATTTTCTCTTAAAGTAAGCCAAACAAGGTTGAAACTTGGAGCTATGAATTAAGAAAATGGCCTTGTGTTGTGTTCCATTTATTGTAGGGAAATTTAAATGGTATTGCTGGGCATAGAGCCCAGGGAAGAAAGCGTCATGGTAGGAGAGAGAGGACTACTTTGAAATCTGGGGCGGGGGACACAGAGGCATTGGAGGACAAGGGAGCTTAACTACAGTACCCTCAGAGCTGCACTGCTAGGATTTCTGTTGCCTGTGATTGTGGCGCAGCTGGCAGGAGCACACCGATCTCCAGAGGGAAAGAGATTTTCCATACTGCAGTCATGGATTATGTCAGCTTGCTAAACTCAAGGTCTGTCACACAGAAGGGGCTCTGGTCCCAAGTGGGGCACATTGTTCCCTGTTGATAGTTTATTTTATTTTATCCTAAACCTGGTTCACCAGAAACTGTGAGTAGGGGAGAGAATGCCAGGCACTTTATCTCTTAGCTTTCTCCAGTGCAGATGGAAACTGGTGGTACAGGTGATTTCTATAGGTGTCTTCCTCTTACCTGACTAAAAATCTGGATGGCCCAAGTAGATGGAGACTATCTGCTGAACAACTTCTCCTTTTAATTGAAGTAACATTGTATTAAAACATTATGAAAGTTTCAGGTGTACACCATTGAGAATCAACATATACATATATTATATTAAATAAATTGCTTAGAAAGTCCAAATTCATATCCTTCACTATACCATTGTCCCCCTTTTCCTGTTTACTCACCCCATTTGTCCCTTCCCTCTGGTAACCACTAATTGATCTTTTAGTCCAAACATTTTTTTTGACTTAGTTCATCTTCTTATTTTCTCTCCATAATATCATATATAACTGATATAACACCTAGAGGGAATTATGTTTACTGAAATAAGTCAGTCTGAAAAAGACAAACATCTCATGCTTTTCCTTATTCTTGAAGAGGAAATGTTCAGCAGCTCCTTGGTGTTCTTAAATTTAACACCCACAGTTTGTTTTTGGTAACTCCTAAAATTTGGTAACTCCTAAAATTAGCACAATTATATAGGTAACATACCTAAGGGGTATTAGCCTTTTTGAATTAGCAGAGTGTTTCTAAGGTTCTTAGCTCCTTGATAAGATAGTGCAGAAGTACCTGCATTTCCCTATATTTTTGTTCTGATTTGCAGATGCAGAGATGGAAATCATTATGTAAAACACAGACCAAGACATTCCTTTCCAGTTCTTGGTGGGGAGTGGGGCAAGCTCCCTCCCATAGGCCAAAGTACCCTCAGCCTCAGGTTCCTGCCTTGGCTTACTCGCCTTCTGTAGACCCACTCCTCCTTAGCTTTGAGAAGCCTTTACTTCCCAGTGTGGACCTTTTACTGGACAAGATTTCTCTCTCAACCTTAACTGCTTTGCCTACAGCATCTAGTGCTTGTGAGTTTATGTCCCTGACTTAGGTCCCCAACCCCTAGATGCCCAGGATGGGGTTTTGAAAACCCAGCTCCCGTCTGTGGTGGAATTTGCACTCAAGTTCCCTGTGGAATTAGGGGCTTCAGCTGTGATAGTGCCTTTTTTTGTCTCCCCTACTTCCCTATGCCTGTTTTGCATTGTCCATGTCATTACAGACTACCTGGGAACATTTCTTCTGGCACCCAACTCCTCTTAGGGTCTGCTCCATAGAATCCAACTTGAGACCTAATATCAATAGCCCCTTTCCAATCACTGTTGGGGAAATAGAATTAAAAATTAAATCTTTTTCCAATTCAGAAATCCTCTCACAAAGGTAGTAGAAAAAGAAAATATTTTTGTTGGAAAAATGTTAGACCTTGGTGTGATGAGCGTCACAGGCAATCTGCCGAGAGATTGCAGACAAGAAAATAGACACAACCCATTGCAAACATGTTCTCAAGCCAGACAGGAGCCAGATCCCAGGTCTGAAGACTTGCCACCATTTATTAAACATGGTTAATCCTAAATTTACCTAGTCCTTGGTTGGGGGGACCAAAGATGTTAGTTCCTTTTATGCCAAGGAAAAATAAACTTTTTTTGTCTTTATGACAGGAGCAGTTTTTTTAAAAAAAGATTTATTTGTGCATACAAGCTGAGGTGTAGGCCAGAGGTGTGGGGGTGATGGTGAGAGGATTCACCAGAGACAGAGTGGGGAGCAGAATGGGAAGAGCTACTGAACTACTCTGCTGAGGGGAATAGCAGGTGAGACTGGAGAAGTCTGCTGCACCAAGTGGGAATCTCCCTGGCTGGGGATCTAACTCGTGCTGCAGTGGCTCTGGACAGCTTCATAGTGCTGCGGCTTGTGCCACCAGGGAGGCCCTATGACAGGAGCAGTTTTGAAATTTGAAGCTAGGTACAGCCCACCAAAGTGAGGGGTGGGGAGTCAGGGTGGGTTGCTGTCTGCCATGGAGGTTTACATTCCGAAGAGATGGTTCTCAACAACTTGAGAAAGACATTCCTGGGTAAAAAGCCAGCAGGAACCTTATTTGCCTTGAAATAATTTCCATGTATTTCAAAGAGAGATGAAAGACCCTCATCTGAAGTAAATACTCTAAGGGAGAGTGGACATCATTTCCCTCATTTTTTCACAGTGAGAATTAAGCTTATTTTTAGGTTTTATTTGCCCTCACATCACATTTTGGCCTTTGCCGTCCTTGAGACCCTGTCATATCCCTCCTGTTATTTTCTTCCTAGCTTTTTGAATGTGTGATTTTGTAACCGGGCTGAGTCCAAAGTCCAGTAAAATGTGGTGCCCCCTGGAGGGGGTTTGCTAATGAGAATGAATAGCACCAGGGAAAATGCTAAGTTCTGCAGTTTTGGGTGGAAATTTTGATGAGAAATAAAAGGGACTGAAGGGGAAGGAGATTCAGTCACTACGAGGTAGAAGAAGTTCAGTTGTCACGATGTAGGAATGAAAGAGGCAGTCGTAATGCTGAAGGAATAAAAGCAGTCGTCATAATGTAGGAAAAGAAGAAACTTTTTGAATCTTTAGTGACTCTGGAAGCTTTGCAAGTAGCCAAGCGATGGAAACTGCTCCCAGTTTCGTCTTTACTGCAGCCGAAGGAAGAAGGCAGAGGCCCAAAGCGGGTGCCTTCCTAAAATGTGTGAGTGCAGTCTGTTGGGCCGTCTGGCCGCTGTGGTTGCTGTTTGCAGTGTTGTTGGCCTGGTGCTGTGCTGGGGCACCACGGCAATTCTGGGAGCATCTCCAGTTGTGTTCTGTGTCATCCTCTTGAGTTGGCCTACAGTCTGGCTATTGTGCGTCTGCAGAAGAAGGAAGACACCATTTTGGAATCGTGGCCTATTGTTTGGAAGAGGAGCTCCACATTTGCAGTGGCGGGAAGACGCCATCTTTATTACTTTTTTGGGACTTAAAGGACTGGACATTGTTTTAAGTAAGGTAAATGGCCATATGTTGACTTCAGTAATTCTTTTTTTCCCCCTGTTTGTTAAATAAATCCCATTGTTATTGTCCCCTAAGCCTGAGTAGTCTTGCAATTGTGTGCGCGGGGGCAGAACCAAGATAGTGACCAGTAAGCAATTGGGGTACTGCCTTTGACAACTTTGAAGCTCCTCATTTTCTTGCTATCAATTTGATGACATACACAATTATGTAGGTAACACACCTAAGTTATGAAATCTAGTAATAAAATAAATACTTGTGAATTCAGCCCTGGGTGTGAGAACTAGACCTTGGGTGTCCTCTGTTTCCCCTCCCTTCCCAGATGTCCCCAGCCTGAATTTTGTGTTTATTATTTTCATGCTTGTATCACATATGCATGTTTCCTTAACCAATGTCTTTAAAGTAAGCCAACAGTTTAGCTCTTTTAAAGTTTTAAATTAAAAAAAAGATAGATGCCAGATGATGTCACTAATATGTGAAATATAAAGTAACTAAATTAAGTCAGATAAATACAAGCTGAAAAACCAACCCTTGATCCCTGGCTACAGAACTGAGACCCCCAAGAGTGGGAAGGGGGAGGGGGAAAGAACACAGAGGGGAGGAAGCACAATGATCTGTGGTAACCAAACATGGTGGAGGGTGTACTATGGTAGTAATATGTTACAGGGCAGCCCTGATATAAAATGGGATGCCTTACTGTGGGTCCTCACCCGTGCACTTCAAAGGGACATATAGTAAGATTCCATTGCAGGCACACACAATTAAATTAATAAAAGGTTTGTTTACAAAAGGAAGGGACATAAAAGATGACTCCAGGAAAAAAAGAATAAATTGGTGAATGCATCCTACCAGTTCTGCTGAGCTAGAATCCCAGTGGTTTACCAAAACCTGGTGAACAGCCAAAGAGAGAGCCCCCCCCCCCAAAGCCCAAATGTTTTATTAAATACCAAACATGGCTGCTTAACTCCACCCTCAGTTCTAAGCATCCTTCCTTCGGTGATGATGACATTATGGATTCGTAGTCCTAGGTGTCTCGGATCTCGCCGGTCTGAGGTAGGGGTGGGGTCCGTAAAAACCTATCTGTGGAGTTTGTTCATGCTGTCCTTTCTCCCCCAACAATAACTGATGGGGCACCCTAATGTTACCTCAGTCAAAAAGACATAAAAATATAAACTTAAAACAATAAAGTACTCTGTAAGTGTCTTTTGGAACTAGCCTTTTTGAATTAGCATTTTGTTTCTAAGAATCACATCTTGTTGCACACAGCTGTGCACATTCATTTTTGCTGACTTCTGATAGTCCCTCCTGTGATTATGGAAGCATTGACTTATCCACTCTTCTGTCTTTGAACAACTGGGCTGTTTCTTGATTTTTGAAAATCTCTGAACATTCTCCTTGCGTCTCCTGGCTGTACATCTGTGGTGTCCCGGGAGTGGCATAGTCGGTGCTCTTTATTTTATGTATAGCAGTTATGACTCTGAAAATATATTGTTCATCTATTTGTTCCCTTGCTATTATCTGTCTCCTCTATTTCTGTACCAGTGTGAACTCTGTTACAGTGGGTCTTTGGCTGTTTCCTTCATGTACCCATTGACACATGAACACCAGTGACCCAAATCCTGAAGCCTGGCTTCTCTGAATGCTCCAGAGAACACCAAGGCTTCATTTTGGTGAAGGCAGTGAAGAAAACAAATTAGAAACACTAAGAAACTCATGGATGAGGGCCTGAAAATAGAAACTTTAAGGAAGAAGTTAAATGTCTTGGTTATGTTTTTAAATGTAGGGGTTTCTGACTGTCCAGATCTAGTATTAGTTAAAGTTGAAAGGATTTGATGTTTCAGTTGCCACAATGTTTGAGTAAACAGATGCCTTGTGTCAGTCTTTGAAGCCTCATTGAACTTGGGAAGATGAGTATTAGTAAGGATCTTAGAGTAAAACTTGCCAAGAGATGGGTATGCTGATAACAGATATTGACTGAAGGAAGATTTAAAATTAGCATTTGTTTGGATAACAGATTTGATGTATGGTGTCATCTGTTTTTTTTTAAATATTTATTTATTTATTGCTATAACATTGGTTTACATTGTTGTTTGTTATTGCAACTGTAGGATCTCCCCTTCAGGTGTTGTTTGGTATAATGTAAATGCCATTGTTGAATTTCTCTTAGAAGGAGTGGAAAAGGTTTATCAGATGGTGGAATCTGGAAATTTAGAAAATGTCCAGGTATGATTTAAAATCTTCATTGATTTCACTATTTTAAATCCTACCTTTTAATTTAGTGTGTGGCATCTATAGGCTATAAGAAAGTGATCTAAAGATCATACCAGCAGTTGGGAAGGAGTGCTGCTGAATTTAGTGTGTGGCTTGTGTCTTTGAGAAAGCTGTTCAGTTGACATGGGAGGAATTCATGGAGAGCAGTTCCAAGAATCACTGACATGATTTTCTTGGGAACCCACTTCCAATATGGAGATAACACCACAGTCAGCATTCTTGTAGTAAACAACTCCCACTGTTTATGGGATAGGCATATTTCTTCCTATAGTTCTTTGTTGGATTGCCATCTCTTTCCTTTGACTAGTTTGTGACAATTAAATGCTTTTAAAAATATCATTATCATTATTATTTGTTATAAATTTCTGTCCACTAAGTAAAAATCCTTAACCCACGGGGAGTTGGGCTTTTTTGAATTGTCATTTTGCCTTCTTTCCTGTTCCTGGGGAACCTGTTAATCTATTTCTAGAATGCATCTTAAGTATTACCCTCATCTCTTCTAGTTGTTCAGGTTCTGAATTTTAAACTACTAATTTATCATCCTGTGGAATCTTTGAAAAAAAGAGTTTTTTTCCCCCAAAGTTTGAAGACTTATTTTCTTTTGGAATTCCCCCCACCCCCCCTCCCACACACTTAAACGCTAGAATAATAACCCACTGATAATTAGTTTAGCATAATTTTATGCCTGCTGTAAGGCTTGGAGAATGTGAACGCCCTTTATTCTGGAATAGGGATCGTTAATGTCAAAGCAAAACGCTTAGTAAGAAGTCTTTGAGGTCAAGCAGATAAATTGAAAATAGAGATTTGGAATCTTAGGATACTCTTTTTACCTAAAAATATTAAGTGCCAGAAAAGATAGAAGATGCCATGCTGAATTATATGTTTACATAAGTGATATTGAGAAATCTTTTTTTTTGTTGTTGAAAGATAAAAGTTTTAGAAAATTTTTAGTTTAGAAGAATATTAAAGCAAACAAGTGAACACCCATTAGTCTTACACATTCTGGTAAATTTCCTTCTTTCTGTTGTGCTCAAGTGAGAGGGTTGGAGCTTTTCTGATACTATTAATGATATCCAGTCAAACAAGATTACCGGGTTTGAGGTAGGGGCAGGATATACTGAGAGGTGGTCTATTGTTCAGGCTATTTTTTCTCCCATCTTTTCATTTAAACTTTAAGTCCGTATGCTTAGTCAAATAAGTCAGAAGGATAAAGAAAAATATTGAATGGTTTCACTCATAGGAGGAATATAGGGAAATGAAACAAAAGGTCAAAAAAAAAAGACAAAACTTGCAGGCAAACTGTAGATCTAAGGCATCAGGGGAGGGGTTGGGGTGTTACAGTACAGGGAGAGGGACACCCCAGAACCCCCAAATATGCCCAGTTCTAAATAGGTCCTGCCATCTGCCACATCAATACAAAACATATAGGACCTTAAGTGAAAACAAACTTTAATCCAATCAATGTACAAGACAAGAGACGAAGAACACAGTTTCCAAATCAAGTTTCCAAAGTTATCCAACCCCTAGTGGGTATAAGTCCAGCCAAATGGGATTGGCCTAAATCAAGGCCCAAAAGCCTGCCACAAGTATAAAACAGCTTTCGACAGGGACCCATAGAAAAAGGTCAGAAACAGCCAGACAATTCTGGGAGGAACCAAAACACCCCTCGGCAGGGACCTGTGCAAAAGGGTCAGAAACAGTCAGACAAAATTCTGAGAGGAACAGAGCAAAATCAAAACCAAAATCAACATAGCCATAGTCAATCTCCCCACAGGTCTCTCACCCACATCTTTCTCAGTCAGTCCAGGCCAGTGCAGCTTCTTTACATGTCTCTCTCTGCTCCTTGTGCCTCTTCTGGCCTCCATCCTGCTTCCTTCCTTCTTTGTCCCTCTTCTGAATGTGTCATGTTTTCTTCTTCTCCAGCTTATCTCCTGCTCAGCTCCACCCGTCAGTTCCCAGTAAACCTCTCTTCAATGATGATGACATTAAGGGATTAGTAGCTCTTAGTGTCTTGGATCTTTTTGATCTGAGGTGGGATCCATAAACCTATCCGTGGAGTTTGTTGCAGATGTCCTTTTTCTGCCCAATGGGGGGAGGGGTGGAAATAAGGGAGGGCAGAGCACAAGGGACTATGGTGACAGTTCACGGGTGATGTGGTGGTTGGGGATTTATTTATTGAATAAAAAATGACTAAAAATCTAAGAAGAAATTATTAAAAAAATATAAATAAGTAAACTTTAAATCCTCACTAATCTATTTTCTTCCTGTTAAATGATGCTTATCTTACACATTCAACAATTTGAATTTGGGGAAAGTCACACAATTTTGAGACTTTGGTGATCACATTTTAGTGTTTTATTGTAACTTTTCACAAAGAGATTGCTACCAAGCTTCTGTGAGTACTGAAGGAAAATAACTTCCTTGATAAGAAGAACCTTCCCTAACTACTTGAGCATTCTCCTCCTTCTATATCTGACCCAGAGTCCTCATGTCCTCAATATTTGTTGAACTGTTTTAGAATCTTGGAGCACTGTGGCTTTTGGAGAATCCTGGTTTCACTGACTGTAGAAAGACCAACCATGTAGTCAGTTTTTGCAAAGGCTTCTTATGTTGGGATAGTAACCAAGCAAGTGATGTTAGCCAATTTTATTGGTGGTTTTGAAGATTTCCATTGCTCATCTTGACTTGACCTTGTCCTTCTGGTTTTATTCAGGCCAGACTTAATTATAGTTAGGACGTCCTGTGCTTGGGTCATCTGAAAATTTGATGTAATTGATTTTTATCTATTTGAAAGTAGGACATTTTCATTTGGTGTGATATGTTCGGTTATTTTTGGGGTCTGGGATGCTCAAGTATTTTTTTCCATATAAATTAATAATAAAACATTCCTAGATACAAAAAAAAAACCTACCAACATACCAAATAGGAATGTTTTACTTTTTTATTTTTTAAAATTGTTATTGAAGTACTGTTGTTTTATTATTATTTTTAATTTTTTTTATTTGATATATATTTTACATCATTCTTCCTTTTTGTACAATGCATGCTTTCTTCTCTCAGGTATAGTCCCTGTAAAATGCCCACCACCAACTCACCCGTGCACCATCATCATAGTCCCTTGTGCTCTTCCCTGTTTTGATCCCTCTCCCCTCTCCTTCCCCTGCAGTGTCTCTGATTGATAGTTGCCTGTTAATTTTGGTTTTTAATTTATTATAATTTTTTTTCTGATCCCTTATTACATTCCTCCTATAAGTGAAACCATCATGCCATCCGCAGCCACATGGATGGAGCTGGAAGTGATCATGCTCAGTGAAATAAGCCAGAAGGAAAAAGAAAAAGTACTTTTGTTTTACATCCTTGCTAATGTTTTGACAGTTCAAGATTTCTCCCTCGGGTGTGACACTCTCATCTTCAAAGCACCCGTGGTCCTCCACCATAGTCCATTATGCTTCCCCCTCCCCACCTGAAAACTGCAGATCTCTGGTTAGCTTGCAAAGGTTGTTGTTAAACTTTGTCATCATCTGACCCTTTGCTTGGTTTTTCTATATTTCACATAGAAGTGACACCATCTGGTATTTATCATTCTCCTTTTAGCTTACTTCCCTTAGTATAATCCCTTCTAACTCCATCCATGTTTCTACAAATGCATGAATTTCTTTTTTGATTGCTGAGTAGTGGAATATCCTAGTTTTGTGTGGTGGAGGAAATCTGTAACATGAGAGTTTTCTCCTGAACTGTGTTCCTCCAAAAGTCATGTCACACATATTTTGTAGTAGAGATGCAAGTGGGTTTTGCCTGAAGTGTTCAGAGTCTAATAAAAATCAGACAGTGGGACAAATGGAAACACCTCTCCTTTTTAATTTCCTTTTGTTGGGAGATGGGTTTTCATTGACCTCTGTATATGTGCATGACTGTTAGTATGCTTGCTATAAGCAGAAGTTTATTGGAAGCAAGACAGTAACAGAATATAGTTAGGTCTCATTATGAGTGAGATGAGTGAATTTTTGTTCGTCTGTGAAGTGTAATAAAGGTCACCCCCACTTCTGTCGGCTAGAGATCACCCAATGTATTTTATTGATTTAATTTTTATTCGGATTTTTACATTTTAATTAGTACATACAGATATTTCATAACTGATCTTTTTTTTTTTTAAAGATTTTTATTTGTTTTTGCGTACAAGCTGGAGTGCAGGCCAGAGATGTGGGGCAGTGAGATGGTTCACCAGAGACAGAGTGGGGAGCAGAACAGGCAGATTGACCGAAATACATTGTTGAGGGGAGCAGTGGTCAAGGTAGGAGAGGTCTGCTGCGCCATGTGGGAATCTCCCCGGCCGGGCATCGACCTCGCCCTGCAACAGCCACCGACAGCTCCACAGCGCTGCGCTTAACCCGTTGCGCCACCAGGGAGGCCCCATGCTGGTCTTTAGTTTTATTTTATTTATTATTTGGCTTTATATAACATTATTTTCATGTGGAATGAAGCCAGACTACTTCAGTGATATCTTGAAATGGTGCCCCTCTGGGAATTTTTAAATGAGGAAGAGAGACACCAATATTTTAAAATGCAAAAAATGTTGCCTTTGTGATTAACATACTGACTATTTTTCACCTCAGAATTGTCATTAGTGGGGTTTTGTGTTATATAAAAACTTGAAGGCTTGACTTACTCAGTAGCTAGTGCTGTGATTCTGTTACTCCCATGTCCACGGCTAACGTCTGTTGAGAAATTACGTGCCAGGCACCAAGAGTTAACTCTCTCTCTGCATTCTCACTATGACCACCTCCTAAGGTAAGTTCTTTTATTATTTCCCTTTGTTCTCTTCCTTTCGTAAAGTTTAGAGACATTAAATATTTTTCCCAAGGACATACAAGTGTCAATAGAACTTGAACAAGATCTGCCTGACTTCAGAACTTGTGCTTTTGATCATAGCCTTGGCTCTACTTCTGTAGTAGCTGCCTCTTGAGATGTTGAATTAAAAGGCAGTTAAAGAAGCATTTGATTTCATGTTGGACCACAGGGTGACCTTCAAACTAGTAATGTTAATGATGGAATGAGGTCATAGGATGGAAGATTCTGAGAAAACTTTTGGGGAGGTCTGGAGGCCAAGCCTTTTGTTTTTGTATCTTCAGTGCTGAACAAACAATACTAGAATGTTTGGAAAGCCCCTGAGGTAGGAGAGGCAGGTACTTTTCTTGGATTAACTGTTGGAGAGGTTGGTTTTAAAACAGCATGGTCTGTACAACCATCTTCTTTATTCTATGAGATTCTTTATTCTATGAGAGAAAAACATTGCAGGTAGAAAATAGGCTAATGAAAATATTGAATCTATGGTACATTTACAGATTTTCGATAATAGATTTGTGGGATTTAAAAATGAAAGGATGAAGCTCTTGAATGTTTCAAATGGAGGATTCTTCAAATCCTCCAGGATTTCACATCTGGAGGAATTAATAGAAAATCCCATCGAATTTGGCTTCAAAGGCTTTAATTTTGCTTTCAATTGTCAGGAGTCTACTTAATTCCATGTGCTGCTGGAACTGGAGGATTCCAATATGCTAACATGGGGGACAAGGGTTTAAATCGGTGGTTTTAGTTTTCTTTGATAACTTATCTTCTTTTAGATCTCAGGTTCATGGGATTGAAGGTGAGGTTTAGCAAATAAACAGGAACCACAGTATCAAATAGACTGTGTTGATTAATTTTCATCTTGATTTTTATTTCTGACAGTGTTAGAGCTATGTAATAATGGTGCTGTCAGGAAAAGAGTTTTAGGGTCTATTTAATTTTGCATTAGAATTGTACTGTGCCTGATTTTTAATTTTAAGCTTAATATCAAGGTATTAGTATTCAGATGCATTTCTGCCATTGCCAGAACTCTCCAGAGACCATAAGTGTGATTCTTCTGGAAAACAGTATTGCTTAAACACATTTGGGCATAAACCTGCTCCAGTGCTGAAATCCATATAATTATATATATATATTATTATAATTATTTCTTTATCTATATAATTAATTATATAGAATAATTATCCTAACAGAGGTAGGCACTCAAACTTTTCATGTTTTGATTCCTCAGAAAAAGACTTTCAGTACTGTATAAGGCATTCCTCAATATGCTCTTCGAATGCTTAGTTCTAAAAGTTATTTAGAAATAACAAATTAAGTGGTATTTCCTGTTATAAACAAACTTAAAGCAGGATTCTAGCTTTCACTCTGAAAGACTTAAGTTCAGATTTTGCTACCTGTAATCTTTCTGTATTTTCTTCTAATCCCCCAGTTTTCACATCTGCTAAGTGAGGATATAAATATTTAAAATATTTTTTAGATGTATGTTTAGCTCAGTGTGTGACCATTATTGTTACTGCTGCATGTAATTGTTGCTATTGTTGTATGTAATGATGCAAACATCAAGTTATTTACTAATGAAGTAGGGCAGTGCCCTTATCATCAATAACTTAGGAAACAGAAGTGAGCTGTTTTTAAATGTCTGCCATGATGGCCATGACCTGGTTGTTAATCAGCAGATGTTTATGAAGGACCATTACAGTAGTTCCTGTGATAGGTGTTGGATCACATTTGTATTTTTAAAAGATGATTCAAGGTGTGTGCAGAGACTGGAAATAGGGAGAACAATTAAGATATTTCTCTATGGATGAGGTAGATGCAGGGTCTCAAGTGTAGACCAATATGAAAGACTATTTGGAACAAGGATGGACAGAGGATAGATGGAGAATTAGATTGGGGAAATGTTGTGGAAGGGAAATGAATGATTTATGAATGAGCTAAAGGTTTCTAGTGTTGACAACCAAGTCAAAAAACTTTATTTTTAAAAAATATTTATTTATTTGTTTATACATAGAAGACCTGGGGTGTAGGCCAGAGGTATATGAGAGGGGGGTGTGGAATTCACCAGAGACAGAGTGGGGAGCAAAACAGGCGGATCTACTGAAATACACTGATGAGGGGAGCAGTGGGTGAGAAAGGAGAGGTCTGCTGTGCCATGTGGGGTTAGCTTCCTAGGCAGGGATTGAACTTCTGCTGCAGTGGCTGTTGGTAGCTTCATAGTGCTGAGACTTAACTCTTTGTGCCACCAGGGTGGCCCACAATTACTTGATTAATGGAAGTATGGGACATTAGGAGAAAGGACTAAGTTGGTAGGGGCTGGGGAAGGAGACAGTGCCTTCAGTAGGTATTCATTCATTTAAGCCTAAATTTCTCTATATCTTTTTGTGTGTGTGATGAAATAATGACGGACCTTTATTGTCCATATTATTCCGAAAGTTAAAATTAGGTCTACTATTTCTATGAAATCTATTATTTCAATGAAATCTGGAGTGCTGATGAAATATATCTGGAATAATTTAATGTTGAGTCAGCTGGCATGGATGGCACATTTGCACATAATAAGAGGGATGTGTGTGCAGAGCAATATTTTGTTGCTCTTGAAGGTTATAAACCACAACTCAATAAATATCTTTTAGTTTTTCCAATAAGTTTGCAGACAACCTGCAATACCAATTTTTGGGTCATGGGTAGAAAATGAACATCATAAATTTAGATGATACTTCTGTGAGTTGTTACATATTCTTCATTTAAATTACCCCAAGGCCAGGTTTGTATTGGAAATAAAAGTAGATTTCTACTGTCAAAATACACTTTTACCTCTAGGCAAAGAGTTTTTTATTTTTATTCTGCAAAAATTTAATATGTTCTTTGTTGGTGGGAATTTTATAGGAACTACACAATTATGTAAAAGATATGAATAAAAAATACATAAATACCAAAATATTTACCTGCAGTGATACTTGTTACCTTTAAAAAAAATCCAGTCTAAATTACAGTTGATTTAAAGAGAGGTTGACCTTGGGAAGCACCTTTGTCATAAATTGATAACTGTGATTTAAGGGGAAAATGCAGCCTGGTAAATGAGACACTTTTCCAAAGAAGATATACCAATGGGGAAAAAAGAAGATATAACAAAGGCCAACAGACACATGAGAAAAAACTCATCATCACTCATATCAGGGAAATGTAAAGTACAGTGAGGTACTGCCTAAGTTCTGAGAGTGACCCATATCAGAAAAGCCAGAAACATCAAACTATGTGGAGATGATGTGAAGAAAAAGGAAGCCTTGAACACTGTTGGTGGGAATGTAGACTGGTCTAGCCCCTTGGGAAAGTAGATTTCTTAAAATTTAAAAATAGATCCAGCGATCTACTCCTAGGTATCTACCTGGAGGATATAAAAACTTTAATTCAATGGAAAATATGCACTCCAGTATTCAATGCAGCTTTATTTACAATAGCTAAGTTTTGGAAATACCTAATTATCCAAGGAGATAAGTAGATTAGGAACACACACACTCGATGATGCTCAACTATAAAAAAACTAAAAAAAAAAAAAAAGAAATCTTGTTGCTTGCAACAACATGGATGGAAATGGAGAGGGTTATGCTAGGTGACCTAAGTCAGGAAGACAAAGACAAATCCAGATGATTTCACTCATGTAGAATACAGATACATGAAGAAAGGAACAGAAAATCTAAAATCACAGGCCCTACATATCTGACTGGAACTAAAGCTACCTGTAGGAAAGGTGGAGGAAAGGGCGCCAAAAAGGCATGGGGAGCCAAAGGACTATAGTGGAAGATCCTGGGTGCTGTGGTTGTGGCTGTTGTAACATACATCTGAAGAGATGTGAACCTTTATGATTCACTTTTTCAATGCCGGGTCTTTCCCCTGCTGTTTATATGCGGTGTTGTAAACTACTGTTATCTCAGTTAAAATAATACAATATAAAAAACAGCATTAAAGAAACAGAAACAGGCAAAGCAACCTTGCAACTCAGAAAAGGGGGTTTGAATGGTGTTGCCATCATAACATAATGTTAACCTTCATAGTCCCGAGGGGAAGCAATCACAGGAGTTGTGGATTAATGCATTTTTATATGCAAATAAGATTCTGGTCTTCTCAATTTAGCTTTACATTTCTGAACACTCCTTGAAGGGCTGGTTTGTTGCTTCTATGTTACTTTATAATGATACAAATTAGATCACTCTTAGTAGATCTCAGTGTGCCCAGCCCCAGCACTGTTTACCTAAGGAAAATCAAGAGTCACTCACTTGAAGACTTGTGAACAAAGTGTTGCTGGTGTGACCATCTGAGATCCCGAGATCTGCAGTAATTTTATGATGAAGTTATCAAGTGAGTCCACAAGGAGATTGTATCCTATGCAGGGTGGCAGATGTGTGGGCTAAGGAAAGTCAGTTACAGCGTCTCAGTTTTTTTTTTTTTTGAAGTTAATTTCTCTTTCTTTTCTTCTTTTTTAAAATTTGTATCTTTTACATTATTGTGTATTCCCCGTAGGTTACCCACCACCAATTCACCCATGAACCCTCATCACAGTCCCTTGTGCTCTTTTCTCCCCTATTTCGATCCCTTATCCTCTTCCTCCTTTGCAGAATGTCTTTTATTTATGGTTGCCTGCTTTTTTGTTGTTATTTTCTCCTGCTGGTCTCTTATTTGGATCCCCTTATTCCTCCTATAAGTGAAACTATTGAATATTTTTCTTTTTTCCTTCTGGCTTATCTCTCTGAGCATGATCCCTTCTAGCTCCATCCATGTTGCTGTAAATGGCATGAGTTTATCTTTTTTGATTGCTGAATAGTATCCATTGTGTATATGTACCACATCTTCTTGGTCCAGTCATCTATTTTTGGGCATTTGGGTTGTTTCCACAACTTAACTATTGTAAACAGTGCTTCAGTAAACATAGGGGTGCACGAATCCTTTTGGATTAATGTTTTTGTGTCCTTTGGGGTAGATTCTCCTCAGTTTTGATTGGTCTGCAAAACACCCCTTACCTGCTTACCCAGCTTTCTGAAAATAATGTAGGTTTTGAACTGATGAATTCAGTAACAGCTGAGGATTTGGACCTTCTATCTGGTCTCTCTTGAGGTCTAGTAGACTTCAGTAAATGTAGCATATGTAGTTGAGTATTACACTTGTGTCTGTTTCCTCTCATACTATCTTTATATTGGTTTTAAGAATGAAATAGGATTTTGCATTCTTGAAATTAAAGGAAGTTCTCAGAAAAGAATCCCCTATCATGAGAATGAAAGAAAGAATTCTTCCTCACTGTTCATAATTTCCTCTGCTTTTCAGATGCCGCTGGGGGCCAGTTATAATCCAAGTCTCAGGGCTCTCTAGGTCTTTTGGGATTTACCTTGGTGACAGTTGTCTCTTTGTTTCTTCAAATTAAATTCCCAGATAAAAGACTGGAGGTGAAATAAATTAATACATGACGTTAACAACTGTTATCAGACAGTGGTATTATGTTAAATGAGGGAAAGAGATTAGATTTGATTTTGGAATTTTATTTAGGGGACAGAGTAGATGATTCAAAACTGAAGGTAGATGTTTTTAGTTTGTATTGGAAGAAAGCTAATTAAAATTTCACAAAAATATTGTAACATTTCATGTAGATATTCCTGTAGTTAATTATTACATGATTTAGTAATGTATGCATGACCAACTACTTAATGATCCTTCATGCATTTTCAGATATGATTGGGTTGATTGAGAATGGTTAGTAATGTTGCTACTCCATCCTGAAAACAGAAGTTGAATTCTGAGTCTCTAGAAGTTATACAATTTTGCCATCAACCATGACACTGAGAAAAGTAACAAAAGAAAAAGCAATCTCATTGTCCAACTCCCTTGCCATTTAATCAGCCATTTTTGTACATGTTGCTCTGTCTCTGAGCCTGTAAATAATTTCCATAATCTTGACGATGCATTTTTTCAATGCTGGGTCCTTCCCCTACTGTTCATTCTGTTCACCCTCGCATCTGCCTGTCTTTTGTTACATCTCTTTTTTTTTAAAAAGATTGATTTATTTTTTTATGCATACAAGCTGGGGTGTAGGCCAGAAGTGTAGGGTGGTGAGAGGATTCACCAGAGATAGAGCGGGGAGCAGAAAAAGCAGATCTACTGAAATACACTTCTGAGGGGAGCAGCGTGCAAGGCAGGAGAGTTCTGCTGCACCATGTGGGAATCTCCCTGGCTGGGTATTGAACTCCTGCTGCAGTGGCTCTGGATAGCTTCATGGTGCTGTGCTTAACCCATTGCTCCACCAGGGAGGCCCATCTTTTGTGACAATTCTTGACCTAGAGTGTCTGCTTAGACATTTAGCCTCTCTCTTGGTTGGTGATACCTCCCCTAGGTTTTCACTGGTGCCATGGTCCCTGTGTTCTCACAGATTCCTGTGCTTCCCCTGCCACAGCCCTGATCATCATGTTGAGTATTTCTCAAAAATATCTTCTGTGGATCCCACACTGTTGGTATCCTTCACAGCCTTCTCTGTGAAATCATCCTCAATGAAAACAAAATCCTATGAAATTATTAAACTACAGTTGGGAACTTAATTTGGTGTCATAATTATTTTAATTGCTTCCTAAGTGTGTGTTAGTTTTGTTTTCCTCTCCAAATTGAATATTTGAGGTCAGAGAGCATAACTTACTAGTTGTTCTTATAGAGTTTTTTTTTTTTTTGGTGATTCCTGCAGTGTCTTAGCAATTTATACTTAACAAACAGTACTTATAGACAGTGGAATCTTCAGATTGTCTCAACATTGAAGGAAAATATCTGAATACTCATGTAAAGCAGTTACGTTTATTAAATAAGTTTATTACATTGGTTTAATTAGAATCTGGAGTGTTGATAATTTGGGAATAGAACATAGTCAGTTTTTAGACCAAATGTTTTGTAAAGGTTTCAGTATAGTTTAGAATTTTTGTTATGGTCTTCAATTATATTTTCTTTCTTATTTTTAAATATTTCTTTTACGTCTATTAGTAAATAATGTCAAGTGATGCTTTTTATTACTAAATTATCCACATTTTGTCATACTGAAAGACAATGAGATTTGTTTACTTTTCCTGATCTCTGAGTCCTTGTTTTGGACAAATGTCTGTTAGGTTTTTTTTTTTTTTTTTTTAATGGAAGGGATGTTTCAGAGTGGAGCCCTCAATGTCTGAGTGTTTTACCCTGTTATTAATGGAGTTGTCCATTTTACGAATGTCGACTGACAACCTCCCATTGACCTTTGTGGTCCTTTTCTGGGAAGGTTAAATTTACAAGTTTAAGGTGATTTTCTTAAACTTGGATTTTCCCCTTTGAATAGTTAAAAAAAAAAGGCAAACCGAGAAACTAAGTATTGATTCTTTGTACCTTTATTCAAAACCAGTATAAATTATATTTTATTATTTTCTGTATATATAAAAATATAATGTGGTTCTACAAGGACTCATCCACATTCCTGGATGGGATTTTGTTTAGAGTTTTATTGCCCCCTGCAGTTTATTTATTTCTTTTATAGGGATCTAAGAAATTATAAGTCATATAGTGAATGGGTTATTGTAATAGGGGATTTTGATATTTATAGATTAGGAATATTTTATTTGTACTGTGGACTATGGATGCAAATCTTATGGATGATCTTCCTTATTTTTCTGTGGTAAGAGATTTGTGGCCACTTATTCTATATTTCTGAAGGTAGATATCTATTCAGATATGCTCTTTCTTTAGGATTCAATCTTGGAAGGTGTTTATTTCTAGAAATTTATCCCTGTTATGTATGTTATCCAATTCATTGAAATGCCACTGCTCATAGTAGTGTCTAATCAGACAGTGTCTACATTCAGAGTTAGCCAATGGTTCTTTCTTTTCATCCCCCGCTAAGGAATAGGCTACACCATATTCCTATCAATAACATTTCCTCAGAAGTTGCAGTTTGCAAAAAGCCTGCAAATGTTTCCAAAATGTACAGGGTGTGGATGGGCAAGCTCTGGCATTTGTGTATCTTTGGGAATTGCTGACACAAACACTATAGATTTTATGACTGTCCTTTTATTATTGGTGCCTGTATTACTTTAGGTTTAAGTAATTCTCTTGATTATTTCTTTCATCTCTTTTTATAAGGTGCTTTTTGCTTGAGGAACCTCAGCTCCCAAAGGCATTATTTAGCAGTGACTGCCAAATTGGTCTTTCCTTTCAAAAACAAGTGACAAAAGAACGAGCTGGAACACATACTTAGCTCCCAGCAAAGATCTGATTCTCATTTGAGAGATTTAAAACTTGGTATATGCTTCAACCACTGCATATAAAACCACCTTTTGAACCTATCTATGTGCAAGCAGGCAAATGAAGAAAGAGGTGGCTAGGGAGCAGAGGGGCTGTGTCAGTAAGTCACTTGTCTGCCCAGGTTGCCGATGGGGGTGGTGGTGGGGGAGGTAGAAGTCTGCTCTGCTTCTTGCAGTATCAGAAATGTAATTTCATTAGTGTCCTGGAGTGAATCAGACGCCTGCCTCAGATTCAGAAATCTCATGAAACCGAGGACTAACAGAGTGCTAATTAGCTGTAGCAGTTACCTAGCTATAGATTTGGAGAACTACATTATTAATTTGTTTATCAAATGATAATGCTGGGCTTGTGGGGGTATAGAGTGAACCAGACACACACAGTAGAGTTTACCAAGAGGGACATTGGAGAGAGGCAACAAAAATAAAAGAACAGGAAGACTACTCAGTGATGATGAGTGGAGGTGACAGTAGGACGCTGTGACAGCCAGTGGCCAGATTTCTGGCTTACATACACTGACCTGATGAGGCCTTTCTGACAGTTAAGCCACAGGGTGCTTGGTAAACTTGGAATCAAGGAACCTCAAGACTCCCCCATCTCCCTTTCTAATTTTTGGACGGACAGGCTATATTTAGTTATGTTTATAAATGCAATCTGTTTAAGCCAAACTCTAAGTTGCTTTTACATATCTTTGTTTACAGTTTTGTTTCTGCCACTTTCTGTATTAACTTCTGTGGGCCATCCCCCAGATTCACTGGGACTCTGTCTAGCTCCTGTCAAAACCCCAAGTGCCTATTACTATGTATTTAAAATCAAGAACTAATCTGATCCTGTGCAGGAATGTTTTTTAGATAATGAGTTACAATGTTAGTGACTTCAGGTTGCTTAGTACTCATCTTGGTTTTTTATTGCTTGATTGAGAATACTGATGGCCAAGGCAGGGTGGCGAGTGGTGAATGGTTGAAATTGGTAGCATTATAGAAATGTAGACACAAGAAACCAAGTCTGGTAGAGTTACAGCACATGTTAGAAGCTGTAGTGTTTCAGCAAGCAGTTATTCAGGTCTCCAGAACTGCATCCGCGGGAAGTAGACCCAGGGAGCACTTGAGCTGTGTGCCAACTTAACTCTGAGTGTGCTTCCGGGGCTCGTCCATACTCAAGTCTGCTTTATGTAAGTAAGTTACTGAGCCAATGTAGTTCTGATTGGTGGAAAGTTGTCAGGTGGTGACTGGTCGAATTTAATCCTGGGCACGCACGCTTAGACTTGGAGTCATTTAATTTTCTGCTGGGCTGTGAATGCACCTGGGCACGCATGTATCTGCTTTTGTGTCTGAATTTGCATGAGATCTGACCCTTAAAAGCCTCCTGACTGGTTCTTGGCCAGAACCAGGATGATTCCATTTGATAAAATATTTATCAGAATGAAGCTTATTTTCAGTAGAAAATCTTGGGTATTGATGAATTTGTGCAAAAATTCCAATAGAGATTAAAGATTCTTTAAATGGGTCAAAACCTCTTTGCTTTTGGCTGGCTTCATTTGAAAACACTGGGAAGACAGATTTCTAAATTATACCTTTTTGTTACTGTCAAAAATTGGGCTTTGGGTTTTTTAAGGTTGGGTTAAATTATGAATTGCCTATTGTTTAAGTTACACAGTATTATTTAATATGGTTTCAGTAATGTTTTCTCTATTTATCATTAAAACCTTAAAATAAATTAAAAAAAATAAATAAAACCTTAAAATAAAAAGGTGTATGAGGATGATCTTCATGCCCCACCTACCATTACGGTGAGTATATTCTGTGGACCCCTGTTGACTGGAATTTAGCTGAAGTATAGGTTCTAGTTATGATCTAGAACTCCACAGTGTTTTGCCAGCGTCCACCTTTTTCTCTGATATGATTTTGAAACAATCTCTTGAAAATAATATTAGACAACACCAGCGATGAAACAGATATTGTCTGCATGAATGTTTTTAGAGGAAGGAGAGAAGCCAAGTAAGCTTTTTGTTTTTTGATGCCTATACAATATTTGTACACATGGGTGATCTTTTAAAATTTGTGATTTGCCACTGTTTACAAGAAATTGAGACTGAAGTCTCAGGGCTGGAATACAGATTTTCAAAATACTTGGAATTTTTTTTTTTTATTTAAATGAGGCTCCAAAGTAAGTGAAATTAGCTGTATATTGAAAACTGCATGAACTTAATAGAGGTAACTGTTGAAAGCAGGTGAAAAACTAACATAATTTTATTCTTTACATATGTTGCATCGAGTCACGTAATGAGTATTTAAACAAAGGGAATTTTCTCGAACACCTAAATATGTTGGCAATTAGGCATATAAGAGCATTTGCAATTCTAGTTACAAATTGTACTGCAGTGCAGAAGGGCTCATTGAGCTTGGAGCATTTGCTGCCTCCCATGTCACTTTACAGATAAGAAAATAAAAACATTAGGGTGTACTTGTTAGGGTCTAGGGTTTCAGGTTCAATCTCTGTACAGCAAGATTTAACAAGAATATCAGTAGTCACTAGAGAGTATTTTTGGTATTAAGTTACACAAGATGCAGCTAAATGTTTTTGTTTGGGTTTGAACCCAAATATATGGAAAAACAATGAAGCAACAAATAAGCTAATGAGACCAACTTCATCACTGCAGACGGTTAATACTTGGCATTCTAAGATCATCTAATAAAAACAAAAAACAAAAAACGGTAACCGAAGCTATTAATTTGATTTCCAAAGCAGTGCTTTGTTAAATATTTGATGAAAAAGACTGCAGCTTTCTGCAGTGGTGTTTTTTGGTGAATCCCTGCTGGCATCTTAGGAATCTATCCCTTTGGAGATTTCCAGGGGTTGGTTCTTTTTCTGGAACATAGCAGAGAGAAGCTTGATTATTACAATCAAATGGGTAGGCACCAGAATGATATGTGAACACTCAGAATTTCCCACCTTCCGAAAAAAATTCCACATATGGTTAAGTAATAATAATCCTCACATCAAACAGAGTGGTAACCCAACTTTTCTTACAGAAACAAAAAACTGTTCAGCAGTTTGTTTATAGTAACAGCACTTTTGCTGAGTATTAGTGTCTCTGGCAATGGTAGTGGGGCTAGCCTTTCCTCTGTGATAACTTTTAGGCTTGATGAAAATGACAGCATGCACCTTCTTTCCTATAGGGCAGAGAGTAAGCAGTGAAGTCTGCCAATAGTCATTTCTCTAAATTTGAGAATCAGTGTAACTCTGTGGTGTTAGTTGCATTCAAGAAGCCCTCAAAACTTCTTGCATTCAAGAAGTTGAAAGCTGTCATTGTAGATACAACTTGAGTTTCTTAAAACAAACAAAAAAAGCAAACAACAGCAATTTCTTCTTTTCCTGGACACTCACCCAGCCAAATGGAAACATATTTGTTGGGATATTGATCTCAGAATAAAAGCTGTAGTCCTGGGACAGGCTGGAGCCTGTGGCAGTCGCAGGGTGTCTTAGCAAAGACCTGATGTCTTGCTCAAGTCTCATGCAGTCACCTCTACTTCTTTGTGTGGGTGCCAGCTGGGATTGTTAGGCATGTCCAGTTGCTAAGAAGAGAATGACTGTTGGCTCCACTCTGCACTAGTAATGTCTTTCTTGGACTTCTGGGCATTACTCACTAAATGTTTTATTATGGGTGAATCTTTAAGGAAAATGGATTTGATTTAATGGGAGAAAGATTGGTTTAGGAATTTCATGTCAGGCATTTTTGACATCATATTCTTCCTCTGGGTCAATTATTTGAGGGTTGTGAACTTTGATTAGTGTTATCTTTCTTCTTTAAATCTTGCTATTAAAGGCCATCTGCTATTTTTTAAGAGAATGATTATATTTATTCAAGCCTCATGCTGCTCTATATCATCTCTTCTCTGACCTTTTTCTCAGAGGATTATTAGTCCCTTCTGAGTATGGATGTGAAAAAAAGTCTACTGTAAATTATTTGAATTACAGTTGGGGAGAAATTTAAGAGTGGGGTCATTTAAAATTGTTAGATTTCTTATCTGGTTTTTGCTCATTTTATATACCAGTGTGAAGAACAGAAGAACTGACTGCCCCTATAGATTTTCAAAAATAGTTTTGGCTTTTGGCATTTTAGGATGTTGATTTAAATGTACTGGGTATATTTAAGTCTACCCAACTCTTTCCATGGGGCCCATGCCATTTGAAACCTTTTGTGCTTTATTCTTTATATACAAATACAAAGAACCTAATTTATTAAATATTTTATTTGATATACTTTATGATTTTTTAAAAAAGATGTCTCTGGGTCATCTATAATAAGAACAGGAAACTTTGGGTGCCTTTGATATACCATGATGATTTCTTGTTCCTTGCAATAGTGTGAGAAAGAGATGTTTGTGATAACATAAAACATTAAATTGCAGTTAGTGTGAACATGCATTCATGATTTTCTAAATGTCATCTAATCAGATTCTAATTTACTTTCCCCCAAACGCCAAAAGATCACCGTGTTTTTGCCTTGACTTATGATGTGAATGGACTGCTGTGTGTGATTGCCTTTTTGCTGAGTGAAAATACTTCTAATTTCTTACCATAGTTTAAAAATAAATATGACTGACATTTTACTTTCACATTTCTAAATGCATAATTGAAATATTTTAAGTGAAAACTGATAAAGTAATCAGATCTGCTTGGATTCCTAGAAATATTTGTACCACTTGTGCAGAAGTAGGTTTTTGTGGTATGGATAATCATACATTTTAGGCGTTCAGGCTGTTCAATAAAATTCTAAGAATGAGAACCTCTGATTCTGCCTTTCATGAACTGTTAGTGCATAAACTATATCTCTGAAAATTCCTCTAGCATTGGTTATTCAATATTGATTTTACTATAGTTTGGGGATTTTTTTTCTGTATTCATTTGTTGAATGCTTATTGTGTAAAGTTATTATTCTTGGTGCTGGGATTTAGTGGTGAACAAAATGGACAAATGCCCAAGCTTACCTTGGAAGATGAAGGGACTCTGACAATGAACAAAATAAACAATTAATTGCAGACAGGAATATTTTATTGAAGGAAAAAAAAACACTCCAGTAATGGAAAAAGTGCAATGTAGGGTTTGGGGGTATGAAGGAGGGTTTGGCGTATAAGTGGAGGGTATTTGAGGCTGGTTGATCCAATTATTCTTTCCTCTGGATGTGTCATTTGGGTTGAGTCATGAATAATGAAAAGGAACCAGCCCTGGAAGGATCTTGGGGAAGAGCCTTCCACTCAGAGAAGCAGTGAGTGCCAAGCTCTTTGGCAGGAAAACACTTGGCAGGTTAGAAGGCATTGTGCCAGAATTATATCCAATGTGTAAGGTGGAGAGAGGTAGGAGGCAGGGTTCAAATGAGGACTTGTGCTACTATAACCCTTAGAGAAGTCATTCTCATCAGTCTCAGCCAGGTGGTCTGGGGGATGCCGTGGTTTTAGAAGACTAGTGGAATAACTATAAAGTGCGACTGAACAGAAACAACTTGGTAGTTGATAAAAATATACATTTCATTTCATCCTTAGAATAAGCCTATATTAAAAAAAATCTTTGCAATAAATATTGCTAAGATGTTTTGTAATAATGCAAGAAGGGAATTAGGAAACAAAAGAGGTTGCCCCTAGACATATAGGAAGTCTTTCAAAAAACTTTGTAACTATGGATTGATGTTGAGCTGCTGTGCTATGGAACTGGATGAAGATACAGTGGGTGCAAATTACAAAGCCAGTGTGAACTTGAAAGGCGCTGGAAGACAGAATAGTTATTGGTGTAAGAATATGTGTAGATGCAGGTGAACGAAGATGTGTAGGTGTGGGTGTAGGAGGAGGAGGAGGATGAGAAGATAGGTATAGGAGGAGTCTTTGTGCATGACACTGGTGATTTTAATCTGAGTTCTAAAGATATCTAGGAGTTCTAGGATTTCTTGGAGGTTCCAGAGAGATATTGATTGTTGTAAAACAGAGAATGAGACTCAAGGGGTGGACTTTTCTTGAAAATAGATTTTCTCATTTTAAAAACCCACAAATTTCAAAACACTTTTCTCTAAGGTGTCAGTTACAATATGGACTTTGCACGAAGAAATTGCCAGATGTGTGAAACAGATAATAATGTTTGTGGAGGTAGGGGGCTTTCTCATTTTAAACCTTTGGGCCACATGATTACAATTCATGGAGCCTGTCCTGCTGCTGATCACTTCTAGCAAAAATACAGGAATGACATTAGTACCTGGGTCAGGATCCTTATGATTTACTTTATGTCACTTCCATATATTCATTTCCTTACAAAGTGTTAGAGGCTTTTATAGTTCAGTGTCATAGATAACCTGCTTTGATCTTTTGGCCACTAGCCACTTGCAGTATCAAAATATTATTAAATATTATCTAGGGAAAACCAAACATCTCAGAGATGCTTCTGGAATTTATTATTCAAAACCTGTTTTCGTTACCATTTCTCTAATTATGCAGTGCAGTGGCTTAGAAAAAGGCTGCAATAGATTCATCTGTACTTGCCTCATTGCTTCAGATTTTCATAGCGCGCAATGAGGAATGTTGTGCTTTTGCTTTCCAAACAGCTTGAAGATCACCGAGCTCTCTGCAAAAAGAAGTCGTTTCTTAGCTGGAATATCAATGCTTTTACTCATGGGTTTCTCCACTTAGCTCCCAAGAGGTTAGAAACACTTCTTAGTCTTGTCAACATAGTCTTCCTGGATTGTGACTCTGTTTGCCTCAACATCAATATCTGCTAAGCAGCAGGTTGGCTTGGCTGTGCCCTTAAGAAGATGCAGACCTTTGCGAAGAGAATTGCAAATTCTTCAGTCTGGTTTAATGGTTTCCTTTCTCACTACTGCTTATTTGGGCATAATTAAATCACGATTTAATTCCGTCAATTAGGGAGATCTTATTTCTCTTTAACTAAGTTCTTAGTGTATGGTTATAAAAGAGGAATTTAATCAGTAGGCTCTTGCACTAGATTTAGACTTTTGTTTGTTGTTGCGTAAGTGGAGCTCCACAAACACAGCAAACTAGATACTCCCTGTGAGATGAAGCATTATTTAAGAGGCCAGAGATGAAGGGCTAATGTCACCTAGTTCATAGGTCAGTGTGCTGAGGAAACCAAAGAGATGATAATTTAAAAATTGTTAGCTTTCATCCTAGATACTATTTAGATTTTTTGTTAAAAGAGGAAAACCAGTGTTTCAATGAGTACAAGTCCCCATGAAGTCAGTGACAGAATACTTTGATTAGAAGGGGCAAACCGTATGAAAAGTAAAAATATATTTTCTGAAATTTACCAAGTGTTCTTTTTGCCCTTAGAAACTTCAGTAAAACTAGTTTTATTGACTGGCTTTCTTTTACTGTTCACTGTATAGAATGTTGAAACAAGAGGAACTTTGGGTATCATTTATGTATGCATAAGAAGGTCCCTGACACGCCTCCCCCCCTTTTCTGGGACAGTCTTGGCATTATGCCACACTATAGGGACCCTTGTTAAGACAGGTAGACTTATGTCCTGGGTCAGATGCTTTTCTGTGTTCAGGTACTTGGGAAGTCAGATGCCAGAGCTTGCTAAATGAGCTGTTGATTGGTGGTTGTGCCTTAGGATAATAATCATATCACCCATTTCATTCTCACAGTGACTCTGTGAAGGTTATTATTACCACTGAAGCATATTGATCTGGCTTCTTAGATGAGGAAAAAGAGGTTCCGAAAGATTAATTTGAAACCCTATAGATTCAGCTGGTAACTCTTTCACTTAGTGTATTCAGACAGGCTTAGATGCAACTTGGAGAATTAAAAAAAGAAGCACCAGCACAATTTCCATGGCTCATTCCTCCTACTGGGGCTTGGGAATGAGACAATTGGTTCGAGGTTCAAGACTGTTGCTTATTAGCTGTGTGCCTTGGAAAAATGACTTCATTTTTCCAAACCTTAATTTCCTCATTTGTAAAACAAGGACAAACATAGAGCAGAGCCCATCTGACTGGGTTGTGGTGAGAGATACAGGAGATCCGTGTAAGAAGAGTACCTGTATGCGGTCAGTCCTATGTGACTCTTAGCTAGTGAGGTCACATTTACTTTTCTGAGAAAATATACTGACCACGTGTTGAGAAGTTGCCAGGGAGAGTAGCTGGATCAAGTGAAAATCTTTCACTTCAGAAGTGAAAGAAAGTGGTCTCTTTCTTTGTGTCTTAAATTTTCCACTGGTACGTGTGCAAAGGTGGAAATGCTGGCATACACTTACCCACACACTGACAGTCCCTGTCTATTTATGTGCATGATTCTTAATCTGTTGTGGGCATTAGAAAGTGGGATAGACATTAAGAGCGAGTTTGATCATTCTGATAAAATATTAACATAGTTTATTTAATTTATAAGAAATAGTACCAAGGATATTTGATTGTTATTCAACATTATTAGAATTGAACAAAAATGTTTCATTTTTCCTTATTTGAACTACTATAATATTTAAAAAGAAGGTATTTAATGAGGTTAGAGAGTGGTGCATGTATAAAAAAATCAGTGTGGTTCAGAATTTTCTTCATTATTTAGTCTGTATTTTGAGTTAAAAATCTTTTAAATTTTGTGTTTTAATCTGTCTTCAAATTGATGGCAGTATTGAATGATTATAAGCAACCAGTACATTATTTATTTTTCTGTCAAGATTGATTTAACATTTTTTTAAACTGAGGTAATACTATTTTTACCACACTATATGATTTAGAAGCATAGGATCACATCCTTCAGGTGTATTGTTACCATACCACATACACCCATAGTCCATTGAGCACCCTCCCCACTTTGCTCTTCCCTCTTCTGCTCCCCATTTGATAACCTTAATTTTACAGTCAGATTTTTTAGGGTTTCTTATTGGTTTGGTTTTGTCTGACCCTTTGTGTTGTTTCCCTATATTCCACATGTAAGTGAAACCTCCCAGAATTCCTTCTGACTTATTTCACTTGGCATAATCCCTTCCAGTACCACCCTTGTTGTTGCAAATAGCAAGAGTTTTCTATTTTATAGCTGTATTTTTCTCTCTCTCTCTCCCTCTCTCTGCGTGTGCGTGTGCGTGTGCGTGTGCGTGTGTGTGTGTGTGTGTGTGACTCACATCTTCCTGACCTCATCTGTCTTTGGGCCCTTAGGTTGTTTCCATAACTTGGCCATTGTAAATAGAGCTGCAATGAATAGGGAGTACAGATATCCCTTTGAATTAGTATTTTTGCATTCTTTGGGTGGCTATCTAGGAGTGGAATTGCAGGACCATATGGTAAATGTATCTCGAATATCTTGTGGAAACTCCATACTGTTTTCCATAAGGACTGGACCGTCTACTTTCCCACCAACTGTGTATTAGTATATATTTTTGCTTAACCCTTGTTTCTGGTGTTTTGATGTAGGCCATTCTCATAGGTGTGAGATATCTCATTGTGGTTTTGAATTGCGTTTCCCTGATAATAAGTGATGATGAACATTTTTTTCATGTTCCTGTTGATCATCTGTATATCTTCTGTGGAGAAATGCTCATTTAGGTCTTCTGCCCATTTTTTGATTAGGTTATTGTTAATACACCTGACTGGTAATACTTTTTGTGATCTTGTGTCTTGCCTAGATTTAAAACATCTTTTAATCACTCTCTCCTAAACTGATCTTTCTTAGAACTTAACTTTGGTTCCATATGTACCTATTCTTTATTGATGCTGATCTTGCCTACTGTGAACCTGCCCCCCCCCCACAACTGTGTCTCCCATGTATCCCTACTATTGTACCCCTAATCTTAGGCTTTGCTGACCTTACTGCTGTGTTTGAGATCTACTTCCTTCCCTTTGCTTTTGTGCCTTTCTGTTAGAGCACTCAAATAGGTATTTAATTTTTTATCTTTCCCTCTGTCATACTCTGAAATTTATCAATCTTGTATTCTTTTTAAAATACCTATTGCTTTTTCAAATATCAGTCAGAAGATGTGGGGAACATTTAATTTGTCCGAAATATTTAGGAGTAATTTAATAATGGGGTTTCTTTGGATCCTGCCGTTACAAATACTTTGACAGAAACACAAGATCAGGATTAAGTAGTATTTCTAAACTATTTTGAATATGGGATAGGGACCAGGTGATCGATGTGATAGGCTCCACGTTAAAAAAAATACTCACTGATGTAAGTAAGTTGGTTCGTGAGGTTTAAAAAATATTACATTAATCAAGGTTTTCTGCTTGCATCATTTATTAGAAATTTTCTAAAGATTTTAAGTGTATTGGGCCTACCTGGTGGCACAACAGGTGAAGAGCAGTTTTGTGAAGCTGTTGGCAGCTGCGGCGCGAGCTCAATGCTCAGCTGGGGAGATTCCCACATGGCTCAGCAGACCTCTCTTGACTTACCCGCTGCTCCCTTCAGCAGTGTATTTCAGTGGATCAGCCTGTTCTGCTCCCCACTCTGTCTCTGGTGAATCTTCTCACCACCCCATACCTCTGGCCTATGCCCCAGCTTGTATACATAAATAAATGCATCTTTAAAAAAAAAGATTTTAAGTGTATTATTATGAGTCAACCTTTGTGATTGCAAAGCCTTGATCTTGTTAATAATGTATAACTTCCAAATAAATCATGAACTTGTGCATAGCACTTGAACATGCAAATTTTATAATACTTATATTCTGAACTTGTATTTTTCGGTTTATCTATAAATGCTATGTCTCATCTGCCTTACGTTTTAGAGATACATTATGTAACATATTTCACTATCCATCATAATCAATCCAGATAGTGTCACCTTAGAATCCTTTAATTACACTGGTCAACAAATTTTTACAAAAGTCATATCACTGAAATAAAATTAGTCATTTCCTATCAATTTGTATGTGCTCAACACGAACATGACAGTCAAATTCTAATTTTGGCTCTAGTTTTTCTGCAATAAATTGATGTTTACATCATGAAATGCATGCCAATAATAATAGTCCTACGGTTAATATTTGTAAAAAATCAAGTCATAGACTGCTTTTTAGATTTCTTCGCTTGTATCTTGTACAGATGTTCAGGAGCATCTCTGAGGAGTGTCCAGTAGTAGTCAGCCAGCATTGTAATGGGCCATTTTCCCTTGTATCTTTGTTCCATTGATGCGATATCTTGAGGAAAATGTTTGCCATGTTCATCACTAACCATACACAGTTTTCAGTGAAGAAATCCAGATGGGAATGAAGGAAGTGGGTCTTTAGAGACATAGTGCAGCCAAGTTTGTGGTACTGCATCAGCATGTATTCTACTAGTTCCTTGTAGTGTTTCTGCCCTAACATTCCCAAGAAAGTTTGTAGACACTAGGTGAAAAGCATTCCATGCTTGTTTTGCATCACCCTGCAGCAAGTTGTTGAACTGGTCATCTTTGAAGAGTTCTCGAATCTGAGGACCCACAAAAACTCCCTCTTTAATCTTTGCTTTGCTGAATTGAGGAAATTTTTCATGCGGGTATTGGAAAGCTAGTGAGATATGGTCCATAGCTTTCATGAAATTCTTCATGAAACCTAGTTTGATGTGAAGGGGTGGTAGCAGGATTTTGTGAGCCCCTACCAGCGCTGGGTGCTGGATATTCTTCTCTCCAACTGCTACATTTTGTCTGTGAGTCCATTCCTTCCACAAGTAGTGCAATTCACTTGCCCGGCCATCCCACTCACATAAGAAACACGTGTATTTTGTATATCCCAGCTGCAGTCCCATTAAAAGGGCAACTAGCTTCAAATCACCACAGACATGCCAGCTGTACTTGTTATACTCAATGGAATTCAGTAGCTGCTTTGAGTTATCAAATGTCTCTATCATATGGACAGCATGCACTATTGGAATAGATGGAAGAAGGTTTCCACTGTGCAAAAGCACAGCCTTAAGACTCAGTTTGGAAGAGTCTAGAAATAGTCTCCATTCTTGTGGGTCATGAGTGATTTCTAAGGCATTCATGAGGCTCTCAATATTGGAACAGAATACTAGAGTACTTTCCTTTGTGAAAAAAGGCTCCAACTGCTGGTGGCCCTTTTGATATAAAGTAATTGTGACATCTTATTCTAGAAGATGCCATTGTTGGAATCTTGATCCTAGCAATTCTGCCTTATCCTTGGATAAGTCTAAATCATGAACCAGGTCATTTAGTTCTTCCTGTGTTAGTCTGTGTGGGGTTGATGATGCACCACAGTGAAAATCTGGATCACTGCATGCTGATGGAACAGGAGAACAGGTTGACTCACTCTTGTCCTCATCAAATGAATCAACAGAATATTGTGCTGGAGGTCCTGGAACAGGAATTTCTTCACCATGTGGAACTGGTCTCAGTGCAGATGGAATGTTTGGGTAGACTATTCTCGACTTCTTTTGCTTCGTTATTTTGCCGGAAAGAGGAGGAGCCAAGCAAAATCACAGTCTTTTATGTGGTTGCTTGGCTCTTTCCCATACCATGGGGACTGCAGATGGCACTGATGGTCTTTTGCCATTGAACCCCTGTGAAAGCTGTGTTGTATATGTAGCACAGCATATATGCGGGGCCCAAGGCTTGTCTTGGTCACCAATCTTGCAACCGAATTAAAGGTGATAAGCCTTCTTCACCTGAGAAGTAGTTGGCAAATGTCACTTCCCCACAAATAGAGCAGAAATTGTCCACACTATTAATGTACTTTGGAGGCATTACTGTTCTGTATTGTGCCTAAATGGATAAAATAATAACAGTTCTATGGAACAGTAGCCTAAACTGTCTCGCACGAAGTCTGAAATATTTTCAGTGCTTAACTTTTCCGACAGGGCTTTCTATAGTACACTGCTGACATCAGCTTACTTCAGCAGCCACCTGGCAGTAGTATTGCATTGCATCAGAAAATGATGCAATCCACTCTGAATGATGTGTGCATGATGGTATTATGCAATGCGATGCAATATTACATCATTCTAGGCTGATTCAGGATGTTGCAGTCCTACTGGATAAATTTACTGGATAAATATCTTCAAAACAAGAGCTGATAAAAAATTTGCAGGGTTATATTCATGTTCAGCACACCAAGATACTACAGATTAGGGCCTTTTTAAAAGTCACTAACGATCTCAATGTTGACCAGTATTACATTTTGTAGTTCTTGGATTCTTTTATGTATTTTTCATAAATAATTTTTTCTCTTTATTATCCTTTGGTGGGTTTTAAAATAGCAAAAATGTTTCTGGAATCTGTTGTTATAGATGCCAGTTTTCTGGAAGTGTGTCTGGATTTATTTACCTTTTTGGCTTTAGAACATTAAGCGTTTTGTTACCATCACGCCCATGCCCATGTATGTTTTTTCTTTCAGTATGTCTGTCTGTATATGCTTGCAAGCAGGTGCATCCATGTTTCCATGGGCATATGTACCTCTACTATATTTTTAAAAATTGCTTGTGTGTACTTACTTTAATAGAGATAATTGAACAATTTATGTGATTTTATTTGGAATATAAAACACCATTCTTGGGGGCCTCCCTGGTGGTGCAGCGGTTGAGCACTGCGCTGTGGAGCTGTCAGCAGCACGCGATGCGAGTTCGATGCCCAGCCAGTGAGAATCCCACATGGTGCAGCAGACCTCTCCCGCCTCGCCCGCTGCTCTCCTCAGCAGTGTGTTTCTGATCTGCCTGTTCTGCTTCCTGTTCTGTCTCTGGTGAACCCTCTCGCCATCCCACGCCTCTGGCCCGTACCCCAGCTTGTGTGTATGGATGTATAAATCTTAAAAAAAAAATAAAATAAAAGCACCTCTGACATCTCACATGTAGTTGGGGATGACTTTGAAACTAAACATCTCTCTAGTTTCAGAGTGCGTTGTTAAGACAGACGTCACCAGGACAACCTCTGTTAATTCTGGGTTCAGATTAGTCTTGTTCCTTCATTCCTCCTTTACTGCAAAAGGATGTAGGATAGGGCTTCTTTCCTAGGGGACAGCTGTAATGTAGAAAACCCAGTCAGGTCTTTCGCTCTTGCATTCCAGAATATGAGCAGTGTTGGTGTTAGCACTTTGTTTATAAGAAAGATCATTTTCAAATGATAGTAATTTCCTGAAAAATTGGACAATGGCAAATATTTTTTATTCACATTCATGCTGTAAAATATTCTAAGATAAATTTGTCTAATTATAATTGACAGTGATTTCCTATTTTAAAATATACTGTCATATGTAAACCTTAATGGTTTTCTTACAATGAAAAATCACAAAAATGGTCAAAAGATAATTTTATTGAGTCCTGTCACTTAGTTACACTGAGTAGTGTTTGAAGTAAATATTTGCTTTTAACTTGGATGTCTTGGGATTAAAAACCACAAAAAATGCTATCACAGATTTTTGTTATCGTAACACACAATCCTAATTTTTTTGTTGGGTTCCCTAAATTTGTGATTAAACTGTAGTACTTCTTGAACCTTGGGATATATGGGTTTTTTTTGTTTTTTCTTAATTTTTAAGTAAAAATCTTTAACATTGCAGGTGTTAGCTTTTTGTTTGGGATTTTAGTGAAAATATTGAAACTTTATTTGATCAGTTGGTAGCAATTCCTTCATTTACATTTTACTGGTCTCTGTCTAGTGAAGATGTAAATAAAAGCATAGTGGAATGTCCAAGAACACACTGTATATCAAGAAAACTATCTGCAACAAGTTAATAGTAGGGACAGATATGTATGTCAGATGTGTAATTATGGAGGAGGAAATAATATCCTGATATTTACTGAGATTACCAGTGCTTTTACAGATAGAAAAGCTAGATCCTTTTGCAAATAGAGAGATAGTCTTTAGTATATGTCATGTTGTTATTCAAAATGGTACCTTCTTATCCATTTCATGAAGCCTGGAGCCTGGCTTTGGAGACTTTTAGAGTATTTTGCTGTTTTCTAGCTGCAGTATCTTTGCCCATTCTCTTCCATATTGGCTACTACAAACTACGGTTAGCTGTCTACTTTAGAATTGCTCTATGATTTTAGAACATGATGCAACAAAACAAATTTAAAGTTATTTTCAAAATTATTGAACTTTAAATATTAACAATAGCATGATGGATATGTAAACTATTAAGCTAGAAACAAGCTGAAAATGTGTGCTCACACCCCCAATTTAAGGAGCGTTACTAACTTCACTTGTTCCCTTTGAGCATTATTCTGATTGAAATTTCTGTTTTCCAATTGCCCTAAAATAATCTCTGCCCTAAAATTTTTTTTCATTCTTTTGGTTCCCAGTTTTATATAGCCACATATAAGTGTGTAACTTGCTTGTTTCTAAGCTCTAAAAATAACTTTGTATGCTATATATGTATTTTGTTGTGACTTGCTATTTTTACTTAACATCTTGCTTCTGATTGAGTCACATTGATGCTCATGGTTACAGGTCATTTATTTTCACAAGTTATAGTATTCCACTTTATATAGCAATTTATTTGTATAAACTGCTGATGGTTCTTAGATCATTTTTTTTAAAGATTTATTTATTTATGCATACAAGACTGGGATGTGTGCCAGAGGTGTGGGTTGTTGAGAGGATTCACCAGACACAGAGTGAGGAGCAGAACAGGCAGTCTACTGAAATACACTGAATTGGGGAGCAGCGGGTGAGATAGGAGAGGTCTGCTGAGCCATGTGGGAAGCTCCCTGGCCAGGGATTGAACTGGTGGTGCAGTGGCTGCGTAGCTTCATAGTGCTGAGACTTTACCCCTTGCGCCACCAGGGAGGTCCTTCTTTCTTTTTTTTTTTTTTAAATAATAAGACCTATGAATAATCTTTTGTTTGTTATCTGGTGAATATGTGCAAAAAGTTCTTTAGTATTTATACCTAGAAGTGACGTTATTGAGGTCAGACAGGTTTGCTTGTAGTCACAAAATAATGCCAAAATATTTTACAGGGTTTTCAAAGAAATATATAATATTTATATCTGGGAAAAATAGTTTTTCCAGGTCAACAGATATCATTATAAGACAATGTCAAATAATAGTCAAGTTTTTTCTTGTATGTATGTATATGTAAGGAATTCTGTTTGTTTTGCATCCTTGTTACATTTGATATTACTTTTGTCTAACATTAACTTTGCTAATATGAGGGACAAAAGGTAAAATATCACTGTGTTTTTAATTAGGTTTTCTCTGATTCCAGGTTGCTCAAGTATCTTTTCATATGGCTAGGCTGTTTATCCTTCTTCTGAAGATACTTCTCATTTGTCTATCCAGTTGTCATTTTTCTTTTTTGTGTGTGTTTGTGTATCTACATGCCAATTCTTTATGAGTGACTCATCATGAACTTCTAACTTCTTCCAATTATTGATTTGTCTTTCTAATCTCTCTCTGGAGTTCTATGGAAAACAGAATTTGCCTATTATTTTTCCTTTGCTTGAATTTTCTGTGTTTAGTTTAAGAAATCCTCTCCTCAGGGTAATCAAGATTAAAAAAAAATGTTTCTTCTAAAAATCTCAAATTTTACTTTCAACCATTAGGTTCTTAATAACCATCCATTTTTTATTAGTATATATGTTATGGTAAGGGATAGCTGTCCACTATTATTTCTCAAAAATTATATAACTATTTTTGGTAACTTAGGTTGTTTCCATAGTTTGGCTGTTATAAGAAATGCAGTAAACATAGGAGTACAAAAATACAAAGATGTAAACCAATGGTACTTGAATAAAAAGTTTATAAAATATTAGGAAAAAAAGACTTTTGTATCTTTATCGAAGAGGCCATCTTTGTCCATTGCCAACTAGGTCATATGTTTATTTCTGAGCTATCTGTTCTGTTAAATTTCACTTTCTCTCTCCCACTACTTTCCTCCCTGAATTGCAATAGCTATTGTCATAAGTTTGATGATATCTTTTAGAGCAGTCCTTTTATTCTTCCTTTTCTAGAGTGTCCTGATTAGCAAGACTTATCTCTGCCTTTGATGCGGTTACAGAGAATCAGAAACAATGCTAGGATATCTACAATGTTTTCACTTGTCTTTTGAAATATTTCAAATAGTCAAGAGACTTGTAGAGTTTGTTGACTATAGATTCACTGCACTTACTATCTGTTGGTAAATTTAATCAGTGTTTAATTCCATCTTTCTCATTATATTTTTATAGACAAGCTTGAGGAGTCAGCAAGAAATTTCTAAGCTTGCTTGCTTCGTAATTTAGATTCTACTTGTGATCCCCCAGGAAATTATTTAAATTTATGAGACTAGGAATACCTTCAGGACTTCTGGCAATAGTCATCTCGAAGGAGGGAGGAGGAGGCAGCAGAGGAGAAGAGTCAACATTTATTGAAACCTATAAATTTCAACCTCTCTGTTAAAACCCTTTTCTGCATTATGTCAGTTAACTTCCCAACATCTCTGCAGTGGGATTATTCCCCTTCTCCTGCAGCTGAGAAAACGACTCAGAAGAGTGAAGTAACTCGAGGGAAGTCACAGATGTCTGATTAGGGCTCCAGTCCCTGTCTGTCTCTATCCAGAACTCTATGCTTCCCACTCACTCCAGCTGCCCCAGCAACAACTGTGTGTTGCTCCTGGGCTTTGAGACTAGACATAGAGGGATGTAAGGACAGGTAGGGACAGCCTTTCAGATTCAATCTGAGTTTTGTGGTTCTGATAGTCCTTGCAGAGCTCTAAACTGGGACAGATTTCTGGTTGATTGACCACAAGGAAGAAGAGCCTTAAAAGGTCAATGTGCCCCTGGCAAGCAAGGAAGATAGAGCAGGGTGTCAGAGTGACACTGACCTTTTGACCAAATTTTGGTTCTGTGCCACTTTGAGTGATAAGACTCTGACTCCTAGCTGTGTTGGTGATGGAGACTCAATTTAGTGAACTGTGTCCTTGTCCTCATGTAAGGGCAGTTCTAGACCCCCAGTTGTGAGGACTGGTCGGAAGAGAGGCAGGGGTAGAGGGCCGACTGGTGACTGCTGCATTTCAGTTCTCAGGTCTGGAAGGCAAGACTTGTGAGGAGGTGGGTGCAGGAGGAAACAGGGTGAGCGCAATGCTAGTGAATGACAATGGAAGATTCCAGATTGTCACAAAGCCAGACCCAATCTCTTCCCCCTTTCTTTCCCATGGTAGACTCTGGATTGCTCTGTGTGACCTGTGCTTTATTTTCTCTCTCTTTTTTTTTTTTTTTTTAGTCTTTGGCTTTTTTTGGTCTTTGGTCTTTGGTCGTGATTGCTTCTTGGAATTGATTCTCTGTCCCCTTCATTTCTCACACGCAACTTGGTTTTATTCCTTCTGAGACTTCCAGCTTTTAAGCTTTTGGGGCAGCTCTCCTTTTTCACAACAATAATTGCTAAAACCTCACTGTGTACTTCTAGCAACTGCTTTAGGTGCTTTCATGCATTAGTTCATCTAAACCTCACAATAGAGCCCCCAAAAGAGGTTCCAGTGGTTATTTGAATGTTAAACCATTTACTCCAGGTCAAACTTGCTGATTACTAGGGAGGCCAAGATTTGACTTGGCTGGAGAGCTCAGATACATCCAAACACCCTTCCGAAGACCGAGCAGCAGATGTTGTAACTGCCCAGGGTGTGTTAGATGATTGGGTTTAAATGATGTGGCAGAGTTAGGGGCCGTAAGGACTCACCTTCACACACTTGGCTCTGGTATGCCTCAATTGGAAATAAAGTGGTGCAATGGACACAAGACCAGTCTTTCCTAAGACCAGCCTCAGGGTCTTAGGAAAATAATGACTGCACATGGCTGCTAAAGGTAATCACAGATCTAATAAATATGCTGAATGAATGCAAAGTATGTTTGGTGTGCAAAGAGTTAAAATACTGGGTGATACAGTTTTGAAAAGGATTCATGGTGATATAATTTTATTCAGACGTGTAAGTCCTATACAAGTCGACTTGTTATGTGATGGTTAATCTAGGACTAGAATTAAGAGCTATCAGCAAAGAGTAGTGATTTACCTTTGCCAGAGCCAGCACATGGTAAATTGATTTACACTTGATTGTAGGCAAACATGATGTGGTACAGCAACTTGGTTTTAAATCTCCTTTACAGTTATGAAATGTGTGTACAGTTAAAGCATGAAGGTTGCATGCCTTAAACAGAAAATGAAGCTCCCTCTGACTTCTTCCTAATCTCATCCCCATGCTCATCTCCCTCACCTGGAAAATGTCCTATTTTGCCATTACTTTTTCATCCTCTTGCTGTCTTTCATTTTACGGTTAAATTGATCAGGAATTATGACATAATCCTTTCCACACAATTTGTTGCTTTAGGAAGCTGCCGGTGTCACTATTCCACTCTGGGAGTCCCAGTCCCAGTGTCCAACTGTAACCTTGAATCAGGGTGCTGGGACATGAGGTGACAGAGCTGCAGAAAACTGATCTGGCACAGTGTATGGGCCCTTCAGGGGTGCCCTGCCTTTCTCATAAAAGCCTATGTTTAAAGAGTCAGGGTGACTAGGAGGAATGTTGGCTGCAAAGGAGGAGCCTGAGGATGTGGGAGAACCTGGAATGAGGTGACTAAAGAGTGATTCATCTCACACAGTCTGGGGGATGTGGCTCTTGCCCTTGCCCAGGATTATCATATGGGAAGATGCTGTCTCAGCTTTATCTGCTCCAGATGATGCACGTTTTCTTAGATTATGGAATACAATTTACCAAAAAAAAAAAAAAGAATGTCTTTCCAAGAACCATTAATTTATTCAACAATGTATATTTTTTGGTTTCTTGCATAATTTATTTTTGTTAAATAATAGACATAGGGGCATGATTTGTAAGTTCTTGGCAGAACAGATAGTTTTTGACAAAAATACTACTTACATAGTCTGTTTTTATTTAAAAAATAGATAATAATTGACTTCAGCTATTACTGAAGCACCATTTGGTGATGGTAGCCCAGCTTTTTTTTTTTTTTTGTATGTTATTGTTTATGACATCATAATGCTTCTGTTTTTTTCTAGTAGGATAAATTTATTTGTAGCTTATTTATTTTTTATTTTTTATTTTTTATTTTTTTTAAGATTTATTTATTTATCATACAAGCTGGGGTACAGACCAGAGGTGTGGGGCGGTGAGAGGGTTCACCAGAGACAGAGCAGGGAGCAGAACAGGCAGATCAGAAATACACTGCTGAGGGGAGCAGCGGGTGAGGCAGGAGAGGTCTGCCCCGCCATGTGGGATTCTCCCTGGCTGGGTGTCGAACTCGCGTCGCTGCTGCCAACAGCTCCACAGCTCAGCGCTTAACTGCTGCGCCACCAGGGAGGCCCTATTTATTTTTTAAATAGAAGTGTATAGACTCTCCTTAATCTCACTGAAAGCATTGTCAATTTCTTCTTGAGAAACTGAGTTGAAATGAAGGACCTTAATTCCACTGGGAGAAGACTTTATGTAAAAAATCTTGAATAGCACTATTATATTGGTATAGTTAGCATAACATATTTAGATTTTGGCATCTTTATCCAAATTTGCTTTAGTTAGATCTTGTCTGCTGTTAGGGACTGAATCTTTGTATTCCCTTAAAAGTCATATGTTAAAACTTTGTCCCTATGATGATAATGTTAGGAGGTGTGGCCTTCGGAGGTTCTAGGTCACAAGAGTGGGGCCCTTTTGAATGGGATTTGTGCCCTTATAAAAGAGACCCCTTTTCTCACTGCCATGAGAGGATTCAATAAAATGTCTGCAATCTGCAGCTTGGAAGAAGACTTTCACCAGTGCCTGGATGTGCTGTCACCCTGACTTTGGACATTCAGCTTCTAGAACTGTGAAAAATAAATGTCTTTTATTGATAAGCCACCCAGTCTGTGATACTTTGTTATAAAAGCCTGAATGGGCCAAGGCATGCATCATATATCCAAAACAAAGCTTATTATTTTTCCTCAGAACACTCTTTTACTTTACCAATTTCCTCTTATGAGCCTTTTCACCTATGGTCTTTAGAGGTATCTTGGAGTCAAAAGTAGTGACTCAGACTCTCAGTCCACTTATTATTAGTCCAAAACAGCCACTCTCTAGTACTTACTGTGTGTAGTGGGGAAAAAACCACATGGAAGATAAGCTTCCTTTCCTCCATAACCTTGTGGTTCAGTTGGGGAGGTAAGTGGTGGGTGTGGCTATCTATGTTCAGGGAAAATTCGTGCAAGTGCCCAGAAAGTTGCTAGGATTGGCCTCTCTGGGGTGATTAGACTCATGTAGACAACATATGGCTCTATGGCCCTAGGAAGTCAAGGAAGCCTAGTGTTTCTCCTTTTGGTTCACTACCCTTCACACTGAGAACACAGCACAGCTTCTGGTAGCTCTGTCACAAGTCTTCAGTTTACCTGAAGCTCATACAACTTGTGAAACAATAGTGTCTGCTCTGTTCAGTGGCTGTTTACAAGTTTTAATGTCAGGATCATATTAGCACAAATCAATCTCTAGATCTTAGACCCTGGAGTTTTTATGTTTCAGGACTCAGGATTGCAGGATCTCTTGGGCCTGCAAACTGGAAGTTGATGTTCCCCCTGAAATCCAAAGCTCTCTTGTAGATAGACAATGTGTCTTCATTCACGAGAGATGAGACGTCGTCTTGCAGGACTTTATAGTTGTGAATGAAGAAAGCATTGTTCTCTCTCTTTCTCTGTCTCTACATGCAATTTCCAGACATAATTACTCCCTATGTCAAAGGCTTAGGTTAGTACAGATAGTCCACTTAGAACTAGTTTACCACAAGCATTTTGGATCTATTTGCCTCTTTAATCACATATAGTATTACATATGTGGAAACAAGTCCATGTTCCTGTGATAGCCTAGCCTAGTGACGAGACATCTGGATACTGCTGGCAGACTGCAGCAGGGCTACCTAGTTTCAGCTCAGATGGACCAAATCAAACACTTGGAGCTGAATATTGAAGTGCTTTGATTTTTAGCTTTTATGGCTCAGTGTTCCCCAATGCTTTGATTTACATTTGTCTTTTTTGAAACTTTGATCACCAAGAATGAGACATCCATTCTTGATGATTAGCGTAAGTTCCTTCTTATAGAACAACAGAAACCACAGAAGATCCGCTTGCATAACAGGCCACCTCACTGCTCCTAAAAGTACAGGCTGCCCTTTCCCTTATGTCCTGAGAAATCCCATTGTTTTGATTTATGGTTGAGAGTAGAAACATTTTAAAAAGATAGTTGAGAGAGAAGCCTTTAAAAAATAATTATTTGCTTTTCCCTGTGGTTGTGTGTTGCTGAAGTCTGCAGTAAGTTTTCAGCATCTGGAGGTATTTGTGTCAAGCGACTGCAGAGCAAATAGGTGCAGTGGCTGCACTTGCATCACCTGGCCTCCCGAGAGCCTTGTTCTCGTAGCAAGGCCTACTCCACTGCAGCATTTTGAGGAGCTCTGTGGCCTGCTTTGAGCAGCAAAGGGAACCTGTGGAAAGATCAATTTTCCATTACTTCCAAATGCCAGAGGCAGAACTCATTGCTGTGTCTTTGAAGCCTGACTCTCTGCTAAGTTCACAAAGTAAACCAGTTGGATCCTTTGCAGCACCCCCGCCCCCTTTCAGGGTAAAGCTGCAGTAGACATGTACTGTTGAGAATGTCATTAATTGTCAAATTGCTCTCTTGGCAACAAGCAGATGGCAGAATTACAATTTTCTGTGGACCAAGACTTGGAAGATTTTATCTATTACAGCAGCAATTTCTTGTATTTGATATTTTAGTCGAAATTTGCTTTTTCATTACGTCCATGTAAAAAATCTTAAATCTCTTTGCTCTTTGTCATGTTACATATGCTTTTAGATGATCTCCTTTTTTCGTCTTTCCTTACTTAGATTTAACTTAGTCTTCTTGGCCTGGATCACTGAAGCCATGTGACCCAGCCAGTGGCATTAGCCAGGTGTCAGTCTCCAGGTTTTGAGCAGCTAGTTTGAGATGAGAAAACTGAAATTGATCTGGTCTCATCGACTGTTGCTTTCCCTGAAGGAAGGGGATAATACACGCCTGCTATAATTTTGCTGTGCAAGGTCAGTGAATGAGCATGCGTCAGCTGTAAATGTATTTCCCCAAAGGTGGTTTTCTAGCATTTGTTTATAAATTTAGGTCAAAAAGAAAGAGAAGAGTGAGGGAGTTCTCATCTGGGGTTAGTATTCTAGGCTCTGTAATAAAAGCAGGAAATTAACGTGGGACTCTTCTATTAAGCTGTTTTCTAAAGCTCTGTGTTGTTGCTTTTTTGCTTATTCATTTCTATTTAATTAGGAAAAGATGGCATCTGTTGTGAGTTTTAGTGTCTAGTCTAGCTAAGTGTTTAGTCAGAGATGGTTTTAGGTCCTGCTGCAAACAGCACAGCATGCAGAGCAGGCCAGGGACTCACACAGCTCTTACCAGAGTACGACCTCTCTAAGCATCAGTATTTTGTATAAAATGGAGATAATAAATGAGAAACTTACTGAGATTCTTAAATGAGAATAAACACTGTCTGGCATAATCTGTTTACTAAATGTTAGCACTTAATATGTCATTTAAAGGGTCTTTGTAGGTGACTCTCCAGGGAGTCTAGTGTTGCAGCAATATTTTGTAGTGTCAGAATTGACTGCTTTAGATATTCTTTAAGAGGATTCTTGCTTAACCCCTTTTTTATTGTGTTAATAAACACATAAAATTCAAATTTTCATCTTCATTTAAGTGTACAGTTCAGAAGTATTCAGTATATTCACGTTGTCATGCAGCCACTCTCCAGAACTTTTGGATCTTGCAAAACTGAAACTATATAATCATTGGAAATTAATTCCCCCACCTCCCCACTTCTAGCCTTTGGCAGCCACCTTTCTACTTCCTGTTTCTGTGATATTAATGACATATGATATGTCATATGAATGGAATCTCATAGCATTTGCCCTCATGTGACTGGCTTTTGTGTCACTTAGCATGCTGTCCTCCAAGTGAACCTATATTGTAGCAGGTGACAGCATTTCCTTTTATAAGGCTGCATAATATTTCATTGCATGTATATCCTACAATTTCTTTGTATTCATCTCTTGATGGAAATTTGGACTTTTTCTCTTGTTCTGTGAATAGGTGTGCAAATACCTTTTTAATATGCTGCCTTGAATTCTGTTGGATAAATACCTTGGAATGCATTGCTGGTCATGTGGTAATTTTATTTTTAATTTTAGGTGGAACCTCCATATAGTTTTTCCACAGTACCTGCACCATTTTAATTTCCCACCAATGGTGCATGAGGATTCCAGTTTTCTTCATCTTTGCCAACACTGGTTATTTTCTGTTCATTGGAATAGTGTCTATCCTAGTGGGTATAAAATGGTATGTCATTGTGATTTTGATTTGCATTTCTCTTATAATTAATGAAGTTGAATATCTTTTCATAAGCTTGTTTGTCCATTTGTGTATCTTCTTTGAAGAATTGTCTATTCAAGTCCTTTGCCTAGTTTTAATTAGGTTATAGTTTTATGTTGATGATTTGTAGAAGTTAGGTTTTGCAAATTGCCTCTTCACTCTCTTGATTCCTTTGTGCAAAAGTTTTTCAGTTTTATATGGTCCAGTTTATGTTTTCTTTTGTTGCATGTACTTTTGATATTACAGCCAAGTAAGCATCACCAAATCCAGTGTCCTAACATTTTCTTCCTGTGTTTTCTCCTAGGAGTTTTTTAGGGTTAGGTCTCTAAATATTTTTAATTAACTTTTCATATGACTGGAAGGTAAGGGTCCAAGTTTGTTATTTTTTGCATGCGGTTATCCAGTTTTCCCAAGACCATTTGTTGAAGAGATTGTCCTCCAATTGGGAGTCTTGCTCTTGTTGAATGTCATTACAAAGGTTTCTTTCTTTCTTTCTTTCTTTCTTTCTTTTTTTCCTCCTGGATTCTAGTCTGTTCCATCTATTTATTTGTCTGTCTTTTATGCAAGTATGGTACCATCTTGATTCCTGTTGTATTGTAGTGTTTTGAAATCAGGACTATGGGGCCTCCAACTTTGTTGTTCTTTTTGTTTTGTCTTTTTGTTCCTTTTCTTTTTGTTTTGTCTACTTCAGTTTCCTTGAGATTTTATATGAATTTTGGGATTTCTTTTTTCTTTTCCTACAAAGACCACCATTAAGATTTTGATAGGGATTGCATTGGATCTTCACTGCCTTCGACTTTGTCAGACAAAGCTGTTCACCAGTATTAGCAAGAAAATGTCAGCTGTGGGCTATAAAACAGCATTACTTGTGCTACAGTTTCTTGTGCATTGCCAAGTTTGTTTTCTGATTGAGACCAAGTAAAAGAGCAGCACAGTCAAGCCATGAGTAGGCAAATGGTCTTTAGTTCTAAATGATGAAAATACTGAATTAACTTTTTACTTGTTTTAATGATAGAAACTAAACATTTAGTATTCTTGCTGACAGATTATCAGTTTTGTGGAAGAACTCTCAATTAACAATTTAAAATACTAAATGACTAACAGAAATTTTTTACAGAGAAATAAATAGGAGGTCTGTCTGAAAATATTACACACTTAATTTGATTAATACATGAATCATCTGTATGCTGTGGTCAGAGTGGCATTGTTATTGCTATTTATAATGTCATTGGTTACATTTAGAATTTTTGTGTTAGACTGGTGTTAAAAACATGACCATACCCTTGTTTTCTATGACTAACAAGGTGAAAACTTCTCTCTCTCTCTCTCTCTCTCTCTCTCTCTCTCACACACACACACACACACACACACACACATGCTCATAAACATATACACAGCTGTTGTTGTCATTGTTACTTGCTGAGTAATATTTGCTATATTTTTAGGTCTTGTCCCTTAAGTGAGAATAAGAGGGTTTGTGTGTTCAAGTCTCTGATTCACCAGTACCTTTTAAAATTTCTTCCATGGCTTCATTCCAATACCCACAGGAAATAGGCAGAATAGCAGTTTCTGGAAAACATTCAGGGTGAAGAGACAAAGGTGGAGGAGTCTAAGACATATTGGGCCCAAGAACAAGAGCCAAGACTTCACCTCATACTCCTTGACACTGCAACCTATACTTTTTCATGAACAAAGTCACTTCAGGCAGCATTTAATAAATTTATTAGCTACTCCAAATTCTCTGTGAATTCACACAACAGAAATCACGTATTCAACTATTAGGCCAATTGGCCTTTGGACATTGCCTTTTCATAGGAGTCAGAAGATCATGGGTGACATTAATCATTTTAAATTCAAGAAAGGGGGGAAGGCAGAGACCTTTTATTTTCAGCAAATGAATTTAGAATGACATGTGACTGTTACATATAACTTAGTAAAAGTCAGTTTTATTTTAATCTGCTTAAATGAGCTTCTTCAAATTAAGAATAACTGAATACATATTCATCAATATTCATTATATGTAATAGTATTCTAGATAGTATATGTAGTTAAATTATGTGGTGTTATTTAGAACTCAAACATCATGACATAGATAAAGTGGACGTATTATTTAGCATTCTCCCTAAACCAAAACTTTTGGGTAAGATGACATGTGTCTGAAGTTTCTCAGAAAATTGAATTTCTCTGCCTTCTAAAAATATCTTAAATGTTTTGAGTGACTTAACTTGTCACGATAATGTTGTTAACTGATTAGTTGTTAAAATGATTGGTTGTTAAAATGTTGTTAAAATGATTAGTTCCCCAGGAAATTCATTACCCTCCATGGATTAGCATTCTTGCTCTCTCCAGCGCAAGACGCTGACTATTGCTTTTGGGAGAAGAAGCTGTTGTAAACTGCAGATATATTTGGAGTTCATTTTTATGTAATTCATATTTCTTATTTTTCAAAAACTCTGAGAACTTGGTGGAAATGAGAGGCACATTTTCTATTAATGTCAAAACTGACAAGTCCTTATAAAGAGGCACAAATATATGATAAGAGACTGTAAGACAGAATCATAGATATCAAGACTTGGGCCAAATCCAAGGAGAATGTATTTATTATATCTGTCACTCCCCTCCCTCCCCCACCCCCCACTGCGTTTCTAGTTGTTTAATAAAATACTTTATTGAGGAGAAGATTGGCTTTCTCTTGAGTCAAACATTGTCTCCTAACTGCCGTGCTATCTTTAACTTCTCTTTTTACTTCAAAACTTTGAGGAAGCAGAATCCATTTGATATCTTTGTGTACTTGCCATTGATTGGAATACTTGAAATGAAAATTTTGCTTGGAAATATCTTTCTTCTGCATTCTCAAATATTTCCTTTGCATAAATGCACTTAATTTCTTCCTTTCTTGACCTTGATGTAGTTTCTGGCAGCACACAGAGATGATTTTATAGTTCTTTGGCAGCAACTGATTTCTCTTTTTTATCCTGGCCCCTGTGTGGGGCTTGCTAGGAGGCACCTGGAATAGAAATCCTGAGAAGAAAAGAAATTTGGTGGTTCTCATGGTGGAATCAGGCCCAAAGTTAAGGTCATTAGTGAATTAATTGTTCTGAACTCTACTGCTCTATATGTCAAGAGACATAAGCCTTGCAGTACAAATAGTTTAATCTCTGAGCTAACTATACAGGAAGGGTAAATCTTGAAGGATCAAGTGTTGTTGTCAATCTAAGATACTTGATTGGCTGAGATAGAAAGATAACAGCATGGCCAATGGGCAGGCATCCAGGTGCTTAAGTCAGAGTTAGGGAAGTCAAGCCTGACCATTGAGGTAGGTCTGGACCTCACCTTACCCCAAAGGCAGGCCCACATTCTCTACTGAATTTGGATGTGTGAATGGGGACCACAGAGCGAAGTTGTTGGAGAAAGGATGACAAAGCATCTTTGCTTCTCCTTACAGACAGGAATTTGAAGCAGTTTTAGCTGCTGGTTCTCAAACATCACTTTGTTCCCAAGGAAATGATCCAAGAAAGAGGCGGCTGAGGAATGGTAGAAGTGGCACTGAGAATGAGGCCTGCTCTCTCTGAGAATCCTCTGGACCTCACTTCTTCATAGGTCAAGTGGGTTTTTCTCAACATGCACGTAGTAAGATGGCATCTGCACAGGTGCCTCATGTAGTATGTAGCACCTGTTAGGTCATCCACAAATGACTAGATATTTTTAAATATTGGAGTGCCAAGTTCTTGAAACTCTATTAAGCTACTACTCAAGGGTTAGGTTCATGCATATAAACATATTCTCAATATGTTTATTTTTAGTATAAAAGTTGACTATGCACATTTATAAGGTTTGGAAAACACAGAGAAATAAGTGAAAAACTTGAGTTATTAAAACATGAATTTAATTTAAAATAAATACAAAACCACCAAACATACTGTCCTTTAGAAAGAACCAGTTTTAGAATTTGGTAGGTCTCTTTCAGTTCTTTCTCTACATTAATTGGTGCATGGAAGGTCTTCTGTTGTTTATTCATGTGTTTATAGATTGCGGCAGTGCAGAGAAGTGGTTGAAAATACCGGATTTAACACCAGGATCAGTGTCCAGGTCTATCAGTAATTATATAATCTTTGGTTAGTTATTTGATCTCTTAGGCACATTTTAACACTTGTAAAATGACATAAAACAGCTTATTTAATGGTGTAGATCTGAGGAATTAGTGAGGTAATACATGTGAAGGACTCAGAATAATACCTGGGAAAGATGAGCCCTCAGTGAACGTTAACTTTGCTTTTTACTGAAGTGTCAATGTTAATGTGGAAACAAAAACAATTCTTTGGGGAAAATGTTTACAATTTCAGTCTTCCAATATCTATTTAATAGTACCTCTTGTTTCACGGGTTGATTAATTAACTAGATATGGAATCTGTTAATTTATTGTCTAGTCTCCAGGCTAACCTTTCAAGGACATCATAATCATGCTTTTCTTTTTCATAATGTAAAAGTCAGGATAAGTTCAGAAATCATTAATGACAAGTGCCCAATAAGTGACAGCTTAAGAACAACAGAATATGTAATGTTCTAAGAATATTTAGTAAAATATGCTTTCAACATTATAGTAATAAGTTTTGGCTTTCACTTTAACCATATTAAATACATATATTGAGACAAGGAAAATCATAGTAATTTGAGTTGGATAACCTGGGTAGAGTAATAACATTTGGAAACATACTTGCTTTCCAATACAACTAATATTGTCTCCTTATACTTTTATAATATTCCTTTCAAAATGTTTTTATATTCATTGTCTTATTAGATTTTCTACAAATTTATAATGCCTAGATAGATTAATATCAAAATTGTCTTTCTCTAATCCAGTAGTCTTAGGAAACCATTATATGTGGTCATCCAGTTTAGAATGTTTATGATTTGTCTATCTGGATTTCTCTGCATAGCAAAATGTCTTTTGCCTTTAAAAACAAAGAAATTGAATATTTTCTACTTCAATAATAAATTAATTAAAATAAACTTTCCACATTTTTTTATAATTCATATATAATTTATTAAAATTAATTCTAGATATTAAAGTGAATTTTTATCACTTTGAAAATTGCCCATGTTTTTATTATTTTGAAAGATTTTACTCATATCTAGACTCCATCTTTAAGAACTAGGTTGGAATTGGATCGATACTATTTGGACCAAATTCTATACAACAATTTCTTAAATACAGATTAATTTTATTTTCTTTTTAAAAAACATTATTTTGGTGTAATATATACATACACAATTAAATGTATCCATTTAAAATACATATAAATCATAGTAATTGCTATTAAAATTACTTTATAGAACATTTACACCAAGGGTTTTTTTTCTCCTTTAAAGGTTGCAAAAACTTTAAAATTCAGTAATAATTTAACTGATAGAGGAGGTGGGAAATCGTAGTTGGATTCCATCAAAATTTCTAAACCCTGGTACTTCTGAAATTTGTACCAGATAATTCTTTGCTGTGGGAGGATTTTCCTAGATGTCCCCTCCTCTTCCACCTCAATAGTTGTGACAATCAAAAATATCTCAGACAGTGTCAGAAATCGCTGGGGCATGGGGACAGGGCAAAATCTCCTTGGTTGAGAATCAACACTGTGTAACACAGCTTTCAAAGTTTGCAGGACTAGACTAACCCCAAGTTGATATGTAGTATTAAAGATACTACTTGAAATAATTTTTAGACCTTTTTCATTTGAAGAGCACTAACTCAAATGGCTACTTTAAGGGAAAAAACATTAGGGACTGCAGAGATATTAATAAATGTGGTTTTCACTTTATATTTTCTAACAGTTTATGAAAATGAAATAGGTTCATTAACTATAATCGCAATGATAACTCCCAGTTTACTATTATTATCTTAGCTTGTTAGATGAGAACACTGAGCCATGGAGAGATTAGGGACATGACCAAGGTCACCACCTAGCTGGAAGTGGTAGAGCTTCAGAGTTGTGCTCTGAACCACTGTGTCAGATGCTTTTTCTACTAGGAAAAGGATAGTGATATTTTATAGAATCAGAATATTAGTGTGGTAAGGGAATTGACTTGTGTAGTGCAGACCCCCATAGTTTGAAACTCAAAAATCTAAAGGTGAGCAGTATGCCAGTAATTTCATTTTTATGTGATTGCAGTTATTCTAATGGTTGTACCAATTATTTCTTCACCTGTCCCGAATAAGAGGTCCTGATTTTCAACGTCTTTGCCAACATTTGGTACTATCAGACTTAAGTTTTTCTTTTGTTTGCCAGTCTAAAGTGTGTCACAAAATGATCTCAAAATTTTACATTTCCATTTTCTGGACTATTAGTGAGGTTAAACATCTTTTTATGTATTTATTGAAATTTTGGATTTCCTTGTCTGTGAATTTATTTCTGTTTTTTTTGTCAATTTATAATACATTGGATTATTGTTTTGTATGAATATGAATACTTTTTCTTATGTATTTTAAGTGATTTCTCCCAATTTGTTTTGTCTTTCAACAGTATGATTTCTTTTGATTCATAGAACTTAAGGATTTTCATTAAGTTAAAATTTTCAGCTGTTTCTTTTTATTGTTTGTGTTCTTTTTCTTTTATTTAGGAAATTCTTTTTAACCTGGACACTCTCCTTCTATTTCTTATTTTTAATTGAATAAACATTTCATGATAACATGAAACATGATGTTTCAGGTGTTCATCGTTGAAAATCAACGTGTATATACTACAGTAACCACTAAAAGGCCAATTCTATGTCTTTTAAAAGTTGTTTGCTTTTCATACTTGTTGAAGTTACCTGGAATTTTTTTTAGTTTATTTTTTGCACATCATTGATTTATATTCATTCATTTTCACCGCAATAAATACTAATATAAATTCTCTACCTAAGTATTCATTTTCAACATGTTCTTAGCTATTCTGGACTGTTCTGCAACCACCCCAGACCGGGTTAGGTTCATCATCAGTTCAAACAGACTCTTTATTTGATGTGGTCATGCCGTCCTTCCCTGTACTCCTTTGCTCTCTGCTGCCGCCGCCTCCACCTCCAGTTCAAGTTCGAGCCCTTCGATTGTGGGACGCCGCCCTTATATAGTGGCTCTCCAAGCCCAGGTGTGCCCACTCACGCACGCGCACACCACCACGAGGCACACGTGCAAGACTGCAGGTGCCCATCATCAAATCTAACGGCAGTAGGGTGAAAAACCTTATGCCTCCTTCATTTACCCTACATGGGCATTGCATTTTGATATAGATTAAGAATTATTTGGTTACCCAAGGGGAATACACAATAATGTAAAAGATATAAATAACAATAAAAAAAGGAATTATTTTGTCAAGAACTGTGAGGTCCTGTAGGGTGATGGAAATTAGCAGGTTCCCCCCCCACTCCTGTATTAGCATAAGTGATTGACACCTGTGGTGTTACTAGTGCCTGATGGCTGACACCTGGAGTGGGGTGTGGGCATGCTTGAGTGGGCTCACCTGAGCCTAGAGACTGAGCATATAAGGGTGCAGTAGAGGCCAGGGGAGAGAACAGGAGAGAATGCCAGAGACCTCAGAAAGAGTGAAGATTCGAGGGGGCTGGGAGGGCTGGCAGCCTCCTGCTTCCCCAACCCCCCTGCTTGCCCTGCCCCTGGTTTCCTCACTACAAATGGTGTAGGGAGATCATTAAAAGCCTGAAAAAGCCATCCAGGGCTCCAGGGCTCCTCCTCTTCCTGTCTGCCCAGATCATAGAAAACCTGCTCTGTGCCTTGCTGGCGCTACAGGTACACGCTTTGCATTTTAATTAGATGGCATTGAATTGATGGATTAATTTGGGAACAGCTCACATATTTAATATACTGTCTTCTGATCCGGTGGTATCATTCCTTTTATTTTGGTCCCCTTTAATGCATATCTATGAAGAATTTATAATTCTTTTTTATAAAGTCGTATGTACCTTTTGCTATACTTAATGTTAAGTACTTATTTTTTCTTGCTGTTGCAGATGGAACCTTAAAAAAATTGCATTTTTCTTGCTCCTTGTGTATGTGAAATAAATTGATTTTATATGGGTATACCAGATTTTTAGCACAGGGTTAAGTAGCTGTGATATAAAGTGAACATTACCATTAATTAATGATGCTTGCTCTATAATTTTGATACACTTTCAAGTTAAAGAAGATGCCATTCACTTTGTTTTCACTGAAGTTTTTTTTAAATGATGCTGCATTTTATTAAATGCTTTTCTGTTTTTGATTAATCAAAGTTTTCTGTCTCTTAATCTCTTAATTACGTGGTTCTTAATTATATACTCACCCAATAATATTGAAGCAAGTATCTTTCCAGATGAAAAGGATTTGACCATTTTTGTACTAATGAGGAAAATGAATTAAAATAACAAATCAAGCAAATTTCTGAAAGCTGCACTTGTGTAAGTGTAGAGATGTGAACATGTCATAGAATGGATGAGTTGATACCATGTTGTATAAATTAAAGTGGTCTGGGGCCAGAAGAAGTGGTGAACCTTTGGAACTGTTGCTGGGGTAATAGAAAGTGAAATGAATAGTGGTAGTGTGTATCTAAAATTAAAATTACATTTTTAGTAGTAGTGCTTGGCAGTCTTGTGATATTTTTGTAGTAGTGCTTCATAGCAGGTTTGGAGGAAGAGTACAGGAATTAAGGTAGTTGTATTGGTTAAAAGATGCAAGGTTGCAGTTGGTTGTAGCATAAGGCAAAGTAGTGAATTACAGGGGAAATTGGTTTTAAAAAGTAGTTGATCAATCATGGGAAGATTGGGATTGCTGCCTAAGGGAGGAAAAGAATTCAGAAACAGGTGTGATCCATCTGGACAAATTTTTGTTAAAGCGGCAGTGGGAAATATCGAAGAAAGAAGACTATGATAAGTGGAAAATTGACAAGTCTTGCAAAGATTAATTTTGCCATTCTGCAGTATATTTTTAATAATTGTCAGTATGTGATCCTTTGTATTTATAACCCTTCTTCCCTTCCCAAAAACACAGAGAGAAAGAAGCCATAGAAAACGGCAAGTCCATTTTGGCATATAATGATAATGTAATTTTGAGTTCTTATTTCTCTGAATTTGATTCAGCGAACCTCAATTTTCCCATCAATTGCTACAATTACATAATCTGTACTATCTATTTTACTTTTACTCAGTTTAATTACTGAACTGATTGCTTAAGTGTCTCATAGCAGTATAAAATGTTGATGGAACTAGGACATCCATCATTCAGGAACCTGGCCCTATCAGTATTTCAATCATATAAGCATAATCAGTGTGGGGGTTCCCAAATCTGATAAGTTCTGTTCCTCCTGCCAGGCCTTTCCACATGGATTTTAATGATAAGGAGAACATTTATGGAAAGATGATAATTTTAGTAAGAATTTTTCATGGGATTTTAATGATAAGAAACATCAGGGTATCATTTTCTTGAGTCACTTTTTTTTAAAAATTAAGCCCCTTTTAGCCAAGAATTGAAAATGACTGGACCAAGACATGTTTGACCTGTCTTTACTTCCTGGTAACTGAATGAAAAAAATCAGCTTGACTTGATGCCTGTTTGCTTCTGCAGTCTGTTAGAGTCACTTTGAGGTCCTGACATTGCCCTTGCTATTATCCAAGGTCTTGTTTTCCTGGCAGAGCTTGGTCTTGACAGCTGTCTGTTTTTTCCTTAATGGTTTTGGACAGATATGTTGATTTGTAGTGTCAGATGAGATGCACACTGTCAGATGGGACAAAAATAGCTTTGTGATTCTTGCTGTGAAATCGCATTTATGTTTTACTGGCCATATAGGGAAATTGCAAGTAGACATGGGTAGGATATCCTTTTCCTAAAAGCTTGATGCACTGGGAATGAATGAATGGTCCATAGGTTCATTTTTTTAAATTGTTATTTATGTCTTTTACATTTTGTATTCCCCTTGGGCAGCCCACCACCAATTCACCAGTGATCCATCTCCATGGTCCCCTGTATTCTCCTCTCTTCCATTTTGTGCCCTTATCCTCCCCTCCCCCCCCCCCCCCCCGCTGGGTGTCTCTCTCCCACCCGGCTTCCCTATAGTCCTGTTATAAGTGAAACCATTCAATATTTTTCTTTTTTTTTCTGGCTTATTTCACTGAGTATGATTCCCTCTAATTCCATCCATGTCGCTGCAAAGTGCATGTGTTTATCTTCTTTGAATGCTGAATAGTATTCCATTGTGTATATGTACCACATCTTCTGGATCCAATCATCTATTTTTGGACATCTGGGTTGCTTCCATACCTTTGCTATTGTGAACAGTGCCGCAATGAACATACGGGTGCATGTATCCTTTCGGATTAGTGTTTTTGTGTCCTTTGGGTAAATTCCCAAAAGGGGTATTGCTGGGTCGTATGGGAGCTCCATGTTTAGCAGTTTGAGGAATCGCCATACAGCTTTCCATAATGGTCGGACCAGTTCGCATTCCCACCAGCAGTGTAGAAGAGTTCCTTTTTCTCCACATCCTTTCCAGCATTTGTTGTTGCCTGTATTTTTAATGTGTGCCATCCTCACAGGTGTGAGGTGGTATCTCATAGTAGTTTTGATTTGCATTTCCCATAGGTTCATTTTTTATGCTAATTGAGGCAAGCCCCTTTCCACAAACCAACATTAGTATTTTCCTCCCTGCTCCATCTTCCTCTCTGAGGTTTGAAAGAAGGTCCAGCTTTATATATCAAATTCTCAGATAGGCTCTGGAGGTTGCCAATCTCTCGTGCACCCCTTGGCTGATGATGACTTTGGCATTGGAATGTGGGGAAGGTTTATCACAGATCTGTTGTGTGCTAATATTGTCTGTTACGTGATGGACTGAAAGAAAGAGAAAACTCAGAGTTAGGTTGATAAGCACCATTTGGTTCTGTCTGAGTTATAGCATATCTACTGATTGGTTGCATTATCTGCCAGATGACTAAAAGATAGACTGTCACAGTTTGGCTGGATTTTCCCAGAGAAGGCAGTTATGCATGAATGTAAATGCAAGCTATAAAACATTAACAGAAAAGGTGATGAAATAAGGATGTAGATAAAAACCTTAGCACAAGACCTGAAAGATGTTTTCTGGTTGTTATGCATTTATTTATGTATAAGAAAAGATTTTCATATTAACACCATCAAAAAATCCTATATTTACTTAGAAACTTCGTATTAAAATTTTCCTTGAGGTAGACCTGTGTGAGCTGATGGATCTATTTTTGTGTCTGATGATATTCTGCTGTCAGTTCTTTGTCACCCATTTCTAATTGCAAGTCTTTCTCCCACCTTGTTTTGATTATGAGCACTTCAGCATTTGATACAGATTTGAAGATCATTTAGCATAATCTAAATTTTCCCCAGTGCATTTTCTTTACAAATTATACATAGAGTTTCCATTAAAAGAGAATTTCCTTAAAAAAATAATTTGTTAACTAAAATTTGTTCTGAATGATATTCATTCAGAAAATTTGAAGATAGCTTTCTACATCTTTTGTGTGCTGTTCCTACTCAAACGTTTTCTCTCCTTTCTAAGACAGTGGAATGTAACATGAGCTACTTGAGATATGATTATACACACACACACACACACACGTGTTTGTGTATATATATGTAAATGGAATGACTTGATTTTGGAAGTGCCATCTTAAATTTTCATTTTATATGATAAATGAATCAAATCTTTAGGAATTACATGTACGTTTCTGGATATCAAAACTTTGTTCTGATAGTTTTCCTATAGTTTAAGAATCAGGTTATGTGTAGTGTGAGTGTGTATAAATAATATATATATATGAGTTCCCTTTGGAAAATATGAGTTCAAGTAGATCAAAAATGTGAGAGAGGAGAGTGTCATATGCCTAAAATATCCTCTTTAGGATTTTGGAAAGATTATATGTCGCTTTCTCTCTCTTAATTCATAGTGGTACTTTATATTAGAGATGTAACAAAATTTGGGAAATACAAAAATAATTACAGAAGAAAATAAAAATAATCCATAATCTTGCTACCTAGAGTTAAACTGCTGTTGACTTTAATATATTTTATCCTATTCCTTTTTCTGTATGTCCATGTGGATATATATCTGTGCCATCCTCGATTTATTTTTAAAAATAAATTTGGAATCATTTTATATAATCTGTGATTTTTTTCTTTCACTTTTTTTAATCATTAGCATTTTTCTATCAATAAACTGTAAAAAATGACAGTTATAATACATTTTCTTTTGAAAATTTGGGGATTCTCAGTATCATGCCAGGTACCATTTTTTCCTTTGTGCCTATCCTTGCATTAAAAACAGCCTATCTGTTACCAATGGATTTCTCATCTTGTTTTTTTGCTCCTAAAAGCTTTCTTCAGATGTGGAGGTCAAATTGATATGCCTAGTCCTGGTCAATTTCTGATGTCTAGCATGCCTGCCTCTGGAATTGTACATTGAATCAGAACTTTCAGAACTTTCTCTTGCTCCTCTTGTGAAGGCATGCTTTTTTTTTTTTTTTTTTTTTCCC